>BGPR01018626.1:0-30554 GCA_013235015.1 Araneus ventricosus | reverse complement strand
TGACAAAACATTACACTAGAAACAAAAGTGTTGTTCCATTTTTTTTTTCTTCCTTTTTTCTTCTATACCTCCATACTAAGAATTCGATTACTTCATATAAAGAAAGGTACGTCAAATCATTTGTTCATCTTGAAATAATCTATCGTTTTTTTCTTACGGAGACTAAACGCAAATTACTTACTATGAATTAGCTTTCGCATTGCAAATTTTTCATCATAAGATTGTGTGGCGTCTTTCTTTTTCTCACACATTTATTTTTCGCTCCCTCGTTCCAAATTATTTATTTATTTTTATCCATTTTTATTTAATTTGATTTGTAATTTTGTAATCGATCTTTCACTCCCTCCTGATGTGCAAGAGTTTTGAAATTTTGTACACTTATGTATTCTCAATGATAATACGCTATTTTGATATTTCCTGAATTTATTTATCAATTAATCGATTAATTTTATTAAATTTTGGTTCCGTGATAGTGGCTCCACCTGGTAGTGAATCTGAGAACAATTTGATTTCAAGATTCCATAATATTTTTAATAATGAATTATAAATTAAAAACTAGAAGAGTATAAAACAAAAGAATCTACTTTGCAGTACACCAATTAAACTGCGTTTTTAAAAGCAGTTTTTATTAAATTCATTTCAAATCATTTCAGTTTAATATTCAACAAAAGAAATTCCGACTTATTACATGTGATATAATTTTGATTTATTTGTTTTATTAAAGAACAGTGGTGCGTCATTTAAACAATATTAAAAATCAGTTAAACAATATTAAATTATTGAATATCGGATAATGGATTTAAGAATTTTAAATGAATTAAAGTTAAAATGCAATGTTTTGGTTCCGTGCATTTCAATCCTTGAAAAATAGCTTTCGTTGCGCTGTTCGTTTTTAAATTTATTATCGTTTGCTATTTCCAAAGCTTCTAGAACTTTTCTCGATGGCGAATCAATTTAGTTAAAATATTCCGTGCAATCTATTTCTAATGGCCATCCAAAATAAATAAAATAAAATAAATGGCGTCAAAAATATTCCACGAAACCATTTATGCATACATTTTTTTTCGCGATCGCAAGTGTAATAGTTAAATGAAAAAGGGGGAAAAAAAAAACCTCAGCAAAATGGAGTATTAAATACTGATGAACAAAAGAAAGTTAATTAATTATATATGATTAGTCGCCTTCGGCGACCAGCTTGATCGCCGGAAATAAAAGTTCAACTGAATCTCTTATGCATAATTTTATATTCATGGTTCCTTTAACAAAATAGTTTTAAACTTCAAATTGCTATAGATATTTAACCCGCGTTCTTTTCGTAGCCTTGCACTTGTTCTGTTCCTTGTCCACATTAACGTAAAATACGCATTTGATTTCAACATTAAATTAGCATGGCACATTTTACGTCCAGCAGCATGCTAATTGGCTTAAAACACGCCGATAAAAAGAATTAAAACATAGCAACGTCAATCTTCCACAGTTCACTGGATTATTTCATTATATTCTTACTATCTTGAGGACTTCCTTTACAGATTTCACAGAAAAATTGTTCAAATAAAAGAAGAAAGTAAAATCCAGTAAGATATTTTCTTAGCTTTCAACAATGGAAGAGAAACATGCAATTAAATATTTCTTTAAACAATGAAAACGGTTTGAAATGCTTTGCAACAATGAAAATGTATTGTAAATTATGCCAAAAAAATATTTTTAAAAATTTATTAAAATTAGAGAAAAAAAATTGTACGACAAAGATATTTTTTTAAATTTTCAGATGGTGTAAAAGTAATTTTTGTGCTATAATATTTTCGGATGTTATTAAAAAAAACCGCCAAATTTAGCTTAATTTTTAATTAATTAAAATTTCTAAAAAACGGCCCCGAGGTGCACATTCCCACCCTCCAAAGTATGTTGGTGCCAAATTTCGTTGCTCTAGGTCTAGCGGCCTGTTCTGTAGAGCACCAAAATACACACATTCTCCTTTATTATTAGTAGAGATAAATCCTTTTGCAGACATTGCTATTTATCATTTAAAAGAAGTTTAAGTCAGTTTAGTTTTCTTTCAGTTTTGTTCTGGCTATCTCGAGAACACGCGAGCGAACTAATATTGTAAATCACATTTCAAGAATGTGTTGTTTCAGCAAATTAGACATAATGTATTTCATCTTAAAGACCTTAATCTAGATCCTTAGGCTAGATCTTAAGTGCATGTTTTGCTCTCCATTGTAATGGTCATGTCTAGATCTTAAGTGCATGTTTTGCTCTCCATTATAATGGTCATGGCTAGATCTTAAGTGCATGCTTTGCTCTCCATTATAATGGTTATGGCTGGATCTTGAGAGAATTTTTTTAAAATTAATAATAATGAAATACTGACAAAATCCTGACTGGAGACATGAAAATAAAGTAAATATAATATAAAATTCTGGATTCTTCCTACTCAAAAGCAATTATCTTGCATAAATATAAATGCAATTTTTTTTCTTTCTCGTACACAAGCTTGGCCAATTGTGGTCCTTGTGCCATAAAACCCCAATCAATCAATCAATCAATTCTCGTACACAAAGAGACTGTAAACTGTAATCGCTAAAAAATTGAATTTCAAGATTTTGATGAAACTCTTCGTTTTATACCTTCCTGAGCCTGAAAAAGCAATTTTTGGCATTACATTTGTCTGTTTGTAGGTCTGTCAGTCAACACGATAACTCGAAAATGTGTATGATAGGTGAATGAAATTTGGTATATGATCTTTACATTACAATTATCAATCAAATTTTGGAAGTAATCCGTCTGTGCACATGTGAACTCGATAATTCAAAGAAGCAACAGGCTGGATGGATGAAATTCTTCATGTAGTTTCATCACCAGAATTGTAGATGCGCATGAAATTTTGGAACAAATCCGTCAACAAGTTGACTGTCTATCAGTCTCTCTATTCGCGTGCACATGAACGTGATGACTCAAAAGTACAACAAGCTACATAAATGAATCTTAGTATGCGATATTTGCACCAAAATTGTAGATGTTTCTCAAATTTTGGATCAAATCCATAGAAGAATAGATTTTATGTCTGTTTATCTGTTCATGTATATGCAAACACGGTAACTTGGAAACGCAATTAGCTAGCTAAATGAAATTTGGTACGCAGTCTTTACACCCTAATGGTAGATCTGCATTAAAGTTTGAATCCAATCGGTCAAAGAGAAGAGGTCAAATATGCATACTCTTTCCATTATACGAAGAAGCTGAGCAGAAAACGCGTCATGAAGTTCGAGTGGACAAGAAAGTCGAAGGGAGAAACCTCTCGCCAGTTTAACCCCTTAAAAATCGCGTCCCTCTGCCGTACGTGAATCGAATTATCGCATTTTTATAGTCCAATGAACTAAAATTTAACTCTTAATTAGCTTTGTAATACAACAAGTTAATAGCTTTATAATACACGCAAATTGCGTAGAATCCATAAACATTTCAAGTATTTCTATACCTTCTCAGATGAATGAAAACGGCAGCCCCTTTCCAAAACAGAAGGGGCCGTCTTATGGATAGATATTTTACTCCAAAACTGCTTTCCCAGATATTTTTGCCTCTATGTACTAGCGAATCTGGCAGTTTTCAGTTCCAGCAAGGACAAGATTTATGTACAAAACTCCATTTTGCGTCAGAACCCGCAGATTATGAACCCCTGTGTTATTTAATTCTTTGTCGTACCTGTCGCAGAGGCAGAACCAACAGTAGTTCTTGCTAACGATGCTCCCCATCCCAGTCTACGCAAATTTTCATAATTACAGTACGTGACGTCTCAATCGCAAAAAATATCCTTCCCACAGGCACAACTCTGAAATAAAATTGCGGCCTCATCCGAGGCAGAAAAGCATGGCCAATCAGTCCATTTTTCTTAAACACGTGCCGCGAAGACAAAGGCTGCCCCGCGATTCCCCCAGGAAGAAAGAGTGAGAGAATGGAAATATGAATTGACTCGGCACGGTTAGACGGACCTCCAATTGACGTTCGAACAGTGGGTGTGTGGGGATGCAATGCTTTGAAACCCACCAGCGGAACGGATGGAAAAATAAACTCGTCCCTCCCCCCTCCCCATTAACCCTCATGTACCGCACGCGACTGGAATTCGTAGACCCCCTATGTCCGCGAAGGGTCGATCTGGAATCCGAAGGCACGGATTTGTACCCATTTAAATTTGCATTGTCGGAAAAATTAACGATGAAAAGTATTGACGATTTGTGTTGTAAACAGGAACGTCAGGACATTGTAAACAGGAACGTCAGGACAGTGTAAACAGGAACGTCAGGACAGTGTAAACAGGAACGTCAGGACACTGTAAACAGGAACGTCAGGACAGTGTAAACAGGAACGTCAGGACACTGTAAACAGGAACGTCAGGACATTGTAAACAGGAACGTCAGGACATTGTAAACAGGAACGCCAGGACTGAGGGACTGCAGCACCCCCAACATTTATCTGATTATAAATTCAATTACTTATTTATTTGGTTTTGCATATGAAATCTAAATCCATTAACAATCTAAACCAGAGGCTCCCTACCTGTGGTACGCGTACCCCTGGGGGTACGCGAGATCAAAGTTGTTAATGGTGGAAACAAAAAAACCATAAGGGATTAAAAAAGGTAGAGAATTCTGCTTCTCCGAGTGAATACTTGCTATTTAATAACTATACCTCTTGAATAGTTGATTATTACGAAGTGTAATTTTTAGCTATTCTTATAGGCTAAAACGAAATAAATACAATTCTGGTTTCGTCTGCTTTTGGCGTTGAATTAATACTGTTGTAAAAATGGAATAAAATGTAAAACAAAAATAAGTTCTGAAAATTTTATTAATTCGAGTCATTTCACTTTTAAATTAACCTTAGCGTTATTGATAAAAACTTCTTTGCAAAGACGGATGGTTGTGTGTATGTGTGTGGGGGGATTGGATACGATAGTAGGGTACGCGAAAACAAAAAGAATAATCAAGGGGTACGCGAGGGAAAAAAGGTCGGGAACCCCTGATCTACGGGTCTATTCTGGTACCCCCTAAACTTTCAAAGTTTTCGTCTTCAGTAAAAAAAACGGTCGCTTGAGAGAATTTTCCCTATCCACTGTCTTCTCTCTCTGTGTGCATGTGAACATAATAACTCCAATACGCAAGATGGGTATATGATCTTTACACCCAAACCAAAGAACTTATAAGGTACTGTACATTCTTTGCCCAAACTGTAGATCTGTATATAATTTTGGAGTAATTCCGTTTACGGGCGCGTTGTTTGTTTGTTTGTCCGTGTATATGTGAACTCGATAAATCAAAAACGCCACAAGCAAGACCAGGGTGGCTACAGAAACTGTGAAAAAAATTTCCCTGACTAAACTTACAACATTTCCCTGATTTACGGCTACTAATTATATTAGTTTCCTGGCTTTCTCCCTATTCAGAATCACTGTATGTGTATAATACACATTATTAAAAACACTTTTACCGGTTATTAAATATGAAAAAAATAACATTTTTTTATGAAATTTAATTTAAAAAAAAATGGAATGAACATTCTAAAAAAATCGATTGAAGCAGTATATTACATCTCTTATATGTAAAAAATACTGGAAATTTTAGCAAAATACTTTGCTTCTAAAATTGCATAAGAATTCTAAAAAACATTAAAACTACTCTTTGCAACATAAGTTAAATCATGTTAACAGTAAAGGTTATTATGATCTTTGCTCCAATCTTTAAAACAGTTCAATAACTAATTAGTGCTTTTTGCATGGGTACCAGAATAACATGTTGCAGCATAAATATAAAAATAGTATAATTATGCGTACCTAATTAATATATATTTTAGCAAAGATTTAAAAAAGTGAAACTGCCAAAATATACTTCAAATCTTTATTCTTTAACAAATCATAAGAAATTAATTGTTCTAATCAAAAACTTATGCTTTTATAAATGAATATAAGTCTTTTTAAAAAAATCCATTTATTATTACAAATAATGCTAGACATAAGGCACTAATTTATAGATAATAACTCAAGTAACAAATAACTATTAATTTTCCCTGATTTTTAGATATTTTTACGAATTTCCCTGATTTTTCCAGATCGATAAAATTCCCTGATTTCCCGGTTCTGTCGCCACCCTCAAGACAGATGAAATTCGGTATGTGGTCTTGCTACGAAAATTGCAGATCTGTATCAAATTTTCGATTCTATCGATCAATGGCAAGGGGTCAAAATGCATATTCGGTTATCTTCCCTATTCTACGAAGCTAATCCCAAAACGCGCCATATTGTGTTAATCTACGAAAAAGTAGAAAGCAAAATCCTTCCCCTGAAAGTTTTCCCTAGAAAAGAAAAAAATCGTACGCAAACAGACATGCAAAGACAAGCGCAACTAATATGAAGTTCGATGTAAACAAGGCCTTAGTCTCAAAATACGGAAATGAAATAAAGCTGTCACCATGGAATATTCACCGCCGACTCGACATAATGAAACCACAGCTGTCAGAGCTGATGATAATGCCTCCAATTATGGCGAGATGTAATCCACTCAGCATGACAGCGATAAGATTTTGCTCAAAATCTGTTATCACTTCGACGCTTTTCAAATAACCGAAGAAAAGAACTTCTAAAGTAGATAAACACTCTTCCTTTGGGTTACTTGAAGGGAAGTAATTTTCGAGATTCGTTACGTTTCCATAAGCCAGGTAATCGCATCGCATAAGTGGTATGGTTGGTTCTCTTATCAATCTTATCGGTGTTGAAAGATGTCCGTAATAATCGATGATTAGGAAAAATAACCAGATTTCTCGCAAGCTGTTCAAGCTTGATTTCAAATGGGGTGGTGTGTATCAACTAGCGTTTCTTTCCCGGGAAATAAAAGATTTTCATACTTTTGTATCCCCGGAAACAAAAAATTATAAAATTATTCAGAAAATTCCCTATCAAGAATGATATTTTACAAAATTATGTTAAAGCAGAGTTTGGCTGAGAAAAGATGGTTTGTTTAGAGACCAAAACACTCTAGAATAATTTGTTGGCAATGCTCGAAAGATTTTTAGAGATAAAATCAGCAATTTCAAAAGCGTTAATTGATATTAAAGCAAACCAAATTTTGGCTAATGTAGAATTTGAAACTCTGACTAAAATTGTAGCAGGCTTGCAGCCAATAAAAATTGGCCTAGAAAAACTATGCAATCGAAACACGACTTTGCCGAAGAAGTATTTGCTTTCATTATTGGAGAATTGAACCAACAAAACTCAAAATTTGATAAGAATATGAAATGTTTCTCTGGTCCAAAGAATTAGTGAGAGATGCAATGTTAGTTTAGTTGGATTAATACAATATTTAAATTTTGGAGAAAGTATGATGATGATACAGTTGCTGTTTATCTTTCATGTTTACCAAATAAAAACTCTTCTGTTCAACAAGCTAAAATAATTATGGCGAGGCTTTCTTGCAAGGAAGAAGAATCTCTGTCCAACACTTCGCACTCAGAAGAGAGCACGGAAACTTTGGAAGAGAAATCTTTAACGTGGTACAAAAAATTAGAAAAAGCGATCCACTCAAAGACAAAGGTCCTGTACTGTTCAACTAGTAAGAGTTCTAGCTTGAGCAAGATAGTGAAGGAAGAATTGCAGTTATTTGACTCAATAGAAAATCGATCATCAAATATTATAGAACTGGAGGCTTTGAAAACGATTCCTCCAACAGAAGCTGAAGCGCATTTTCTGCTGTTAGTTGTTCATAACAAAGCTAAGAACTAGGCTGAGTGATAAAAGCATAGATTGCTTATGTTTTCTTAAATCATACTTTAAATATGAATAATTAATATATTTTATTTGTATTTTGTAGCTCAATATATAAAGGAATATAAATTTCGGCATTTATGAAGATGCTTATTCTGTGTAATTATCATTGATATTAATTAAAAATAACTAATTTTTAGACTTTTTCAAATTTTGATGTATTCCCAGGAAGGGAAAAATAGAGGGAAATCAGAAACCCTAGTATCAACTGTGGGGGACTGAAGTATTGGGAAATCATTGAATGCCTGCGTTTCTATCAAATTCGTTAATACAAGTTAGAAAAACTAATTCTAAAAGCCATCTTGTTTTGAATTTCCAATCAGTAAAATTCATATATCAGTAAAATTATTCACACATATAGATTTTTATAAGTATACATTGTTCTTTCTTATGGTGTATCATTTTCTTGCTATGATTATTAGCAAAAAAGCAATGGAGAAATGTGCATGAAAAATCACCCAAAATACCACAAAATATTAAATAAAAAATTTTCTAGATTGTATTTTGAAATTCGGGCTTCAAGGTGCATTGAGTCACCATTAGTACTATCTGCGAGCCAAATTTCAGGGTTGTAAGTGCAATATTTTATGTCTAACCATCGCACGCACACACACAAACATTGCCTTATATATATATATATTAGAAAATCACCCGTCATGGTATGAAGGATGCAAATTGCCTCTTCATGCGAGAGATTTCCAGTCAAATTTGACGCGTTTAAATAGATATATATGCGAGAGAAATGTTTAACATTGATTGAAAACAAATAAAATAAACATATGTTTTATGACAGGAAATATTTTTTATTTACATATTTCTTTATTCAAAAAACCTCTTAGTAAACAACATTCCGTGTGAAGTATTTTTCGTTGTTTAACAATTTTATTATAATTCAATAACTGTGAAATTCTCAGCTTGTCAAACGCAAGTCAAAATTTCAAAGGAATTCTTTTTCGAAATTCTAATCAAAACAAAGCACTCTCTGCTTGTCAAACGTTGCAAAAAAATATTATCAAATTATGTCATCACAATTGCAATAAATAATGAAATGCATCGTGACGTCCAAACTATATCATGCGCATGATATACCACCGACGTAATTTACCGCTTTCTATTAAAAAACGGAAATTAATTTAAAATATACGATTGATATAATTTAAAATTTCCCGGGAACTATTGATCATAGCGAGATAAATTTTATATCAATCGATAGAAAATTTTATTTCACTATTTTAGAGCTATTAAATTTGAAATTAGAACAATTACTCTTTTAAATTTAAAATTACTGAAATTTAGGTTCTGTAACAATGAAATAATGCTGTTTAACATCTCGCAGTGCTGTGGCGAGAGTTTTATTGTTGGTGATGTCAAAGCGTTACCGAGAGACAGATCTGGGCTATTATATTACTAATATAATAGCTCAGATTAGTAATATAATAGTCATATACATAATACCTCACAGTGCTTGGTTTACGGATTCCATAAAATTTCGGTGAAATAAAATATGAAAGCAAAATATATTAGGATATTAACTCAGCTTTCAACAATGAAAGAAAAAAACGCAATTAAATATTTGTTTAAACAATGAAAACAGTTTGAATTGCATTGCAACAATGAAAAATATTATTGTAAATTATATCAAAAAATATTTTTTAAAATTTATTAAAATTAGAGAAAATACTGTACGGCATTTTTTCGTTTAAAGCGAACTTTTAGACGTTTAAAATAAACTTAATTAGAATGGAAATTGTTTGTTCTTTCGCATGGTTTATCTATTTTCTTGCTACAATTATTAGAAAAAATGCAATGGAGAAATAAGCATGAAAAATCACCCAAAATATTATAATTTTTTAGATTGAGTTTTTTAAATTCTGGCTTCGAGGCGCCTTGACTCACCATTAGTACTACCTGTGTGCCAAATTTCAGGGCTGTAAGTGCAATATTTTATATTTAAACATCGCATGCACACAGACACAAACATTGCCTTGTGTATATATATATAAATTGACAGATCGAAAAGGCACATTTCTCTTTAGGATCTACTCGCTGAATAATTTTCAAAAATATATATGAAATAAGTTTTTAATCTCCACAAACTTTTCTTAAAAAAACCCAGCGGGAGTGATCTCCCCAAAACTTTCTCGTTAAGCTTCACAAAAAGGTGTCATTTTCCCTCTCCCTAGGGTAGCCATAAGTCCTGTATATACGGGACTGTCACCATATTTCACTACTCAGTCCTGTATTATTATGTGTTCCGTTTTCTTCCTATGCTCTGTGTCATTACAATTTTAAAATGACTCGCACCCTATTTTATAATTATGTGACAGAAGAAAATGATATAATTAAGAAAGTAAAATCAGCTTTAAAGTATGACTGGGCTAAAAAGGATTAGCCTCGCATCTTTTATTATTCTACATGTTCCATATTTATAATTATTCTGATTATACATGATGTTCACTCAAATCGTGGTTCAATAGCTAATTCCTAGACCATTCGAGATAGGCATAGACTTCCAAAATAAATGACATAAAGAATTATATTTTATGATGTTTGAACCAATGTATGCACTACTGAAAAATTTCCAAGTCTAAATTTTTATATAGTCCTTTCTTTATCTTACTAGTCATATTTAGCAAAATATTTTTAATGCACTAACACATTTTACACAAAAAAGTTCCAATCTTCTGTGACTAAAACTGACCAAGCTATATAATCAGTGTGCGATATCTGAATAAAGTTAAGATACATACAATGAAAGCAGGATCAATGACCACGATGTTGATAATTAGGTTTTTGCACTATTTATTCAATTTTCGAAAAATTCAATCTTAAGATAAATTTCTGTCTAAAAACATTCATTCATTTTAACTGTCATTTAAATAAAGCTGTACTGAATTTCAACTTCAATTTTTAAACCATCTTGTCTATAAATATGCATTAGCCTCAAGGGTGGCGATGACCGTCTTTTTTCTTCCGCCCTACTCAAAACTGAGCATTTCAAAAATGCCATAAAATACTAATGACAAATAAACAAAACAATTTGGGGCTAAAATTTTTTTTTATTAAGACATTTTAAAAAGTACAAAGAAGCACAAAAGCATGATTATAGGACAATTTTCCTCTTTTCTTTGGATAGCTTCTCACAAACATAAAATAAAATTTCTTTTTTAAATTAATTTCAAATAATGATTCTTTGCAACACAATCACACAAACATGTTTTGGGGGCAGGCATAATCTATACCTAGTGAAGTATGAGGGTTAAAACAAGCACTTTTTGAACAAAAAAAAAAGTAAAATTTTATCTTTCGGTTGTTTTCAAGAGGTCGTTAGATGGTTCAGAACCACGCTGTCGGAAGACGTCGTATTCAGCTTCGCTTGGGGACGGCAGGTGAACCACAGAAGGCACGAGTGGCTCTTTCACAACAACGCGTCACTAACCGTATTTCATTTTTATTCTAAGTAGACAAGGTTTGAACCAAATCCTTTGGGGATGGGGCAAAACAAGACACTGAGCTGGTATGACACAGTCTTTTCTAACCAATTAATTTATTAAAAAATTGCTCACTGATTTGACACTTGATTAAACGACAACCAACATTGGACAATCCAATGCTACTTCATTTGCACTGGTGACCTTCGTTTTAGGGTATCAAATTCACTATAAATTGATTGGTTGAGGTAACTTATAATGATAATAAAATCACTTGCTTTTAATTTACACGATATTAAAACCCCATGAGTTCCATTCTTTTGGCAGCAACGGGACAAGGAGTAGGAGAGGGGAGGGAACGCAAGAGATTGTGAAATGTTGCGTTGTCTCGGATAAAAAAGCCACACAAGACCAGCTCAGAGGGTTCGTTAAATGCAAGACTCTAGAGATCACTTTCGCCATAAAGTGCCGTGGAGAAGGACATGTAATCCAAAGCTCCAGGAACAGTTCCCGGTCCTTTGAAGGGTCCCATGCGTTGAATACAGTACTCAGCCTGATCTGGTGGCAATTCTCTGCGCAGTTCTTCTGCAGTAATGTATGGCTGTAAAGAAAAGGATGCCAGTTAAATATCAATTTGGAATAAACATAAAAAACTATATTTGAAAAAATGGCATTACGTATTTAAAAGGAAAGTAATTTCTATTTTGTAATGAACTAAAATTCAAAGAAGCAAGGCTAAGTTTAGTTATATTAATGTCCCGTTTTGAAGCAACAAGGGCTATTTTGGGATGAGCTTCATAATTTTGAACAAGGGTAGCTTATGACAACGTCACCCAAGCCAACATCACCCTCTCCAAACTTCTGCACCCCGCCCACATTAGGGTGGACCTTATCATAATGATGAGAAATTTATTTAACATTTTTTAAGTGCACACCCCCTAATTTGTTTCCTTTTACTAAAATGTGTAAATATACCAAATATTTTTTCAATATATAAAGGTTAACACGTGCCACATCGATCTTGATTAATCTGATCATGCTTGAAAATGCACGAAAAGCTCTCCATAACCCAAGTTGACTGTCACGAAACAGTGGGATATCATACCCACTACTATTCGGCTACCCTATTCTACAACTATTTATTATTTCTACAACTACTTTACCCTATTTTTATTCTCCTGTATTGGAAGAATTAAGCAAGGAGAGACAAGCTGAGGGAGAATCTGATGCATTATATCTCAATGGACCGAGTACAGAGAAAACAAGAATATAATTCTGAGACTGAAGTGGAGGACAATCTAGTTCACGAAGAATTGAAGGGACTCGAACACAAACGATTGTATCATCTATCCATTCAACATCTTCTTTCTAATCCTTCTTATCTGAATCAGATCAGATCCATGAGATCGTTCGCCCTCGTCACCTCCAACACAGAATCCGGTCGCTCAAGCAGGTCATCATACACCAAGGCAACACAGTCAAGTAGATGTTGCGGAGTGGCCTCAATCATGTTGCACTTTGTGCAGATATTGAACTTCTTATAACCATGAGAGAATCCGAGGGTTTATAAGTGACTGGATTATAAGCGAGCCCCCTTAAAATGTATAGCAGTACCCAGGCCTTCACTACGATACCCATTATGGGAATAGTTGGAAAAGTTAGAATATAAGGGAGTTATTTTACTCGCAACACAAATTTCAATATACTTTGTTTCCTCTATTAATTTTTAACCCAGGTCTGTCATACAAAATCGGAATATATGAAATGGTAATATTACAATTTTTTTTTATTGTTTCAAAAACAGATATCATTCACAAAATCTTTTCCCAACAATATTTTCCTTGAAACATTTCTTATGATCAATGAAAATATGAGCAGAATACATTTTTTCTTGTAAACAAAAAATAAATAATTTTACATTCTAGAATTAAAATCAAAATATTTATATAAATTAAATTGAATAATAGGCTAAATGAATAAAATAACATTGATTAATCTTTGTTTATGTTTAAAAAAATTATGATTCATAAAAACACAATGGATTCTTTTGCATAGTGCCATAAATGGTTATTATAGGTTAAAAATTTTAGCAGATGCATTAAATATCCTAATAAAAATAAAAAGTTTAAAATAACTACTTTAAAATTTTACAAACAGTACCGATACAATTAACAACATCAGATATGGATTAATAATAATTTTAAGAAATGACTAAAACTGACCTTATCTCCAGCCAAAATCCTGAATGAATCAATAATTTGTTCAGCTGTGTCAGAATCTGTACTTTCTCTAGTCATAAAATCTAAGAAAGTATCAAAATGTACATAGCCTGTGTTATTAGGATCGACAACACTCATAATCCTGCGGAAGTCTGCTTCACCCTGTGAAAATAAAGCATTCATTGTTAAGAAGAATATATTAAATCAATTCCGGTTGCTTTTAAGTTAAATAGTTTGACATATATCAAACAAGTGGCTTTAAATAATAAATTTAGCCAACAGCAGTTCATCGGCAATGACTACTCAAACAGTCATGCCAAAAGGATTGCACTCCATCTTATTTGACTTAAAATACATCACCAACAAAATTAACTATATCTTTCATGATCTTTTTTACATTAAGCATTATATGGAAGATTCTTTAATAAGAATATTTTGAATTAATTACTCATCAAAATTCATCATCTGAATATATAAAGAATCATATTTATATAGTAGGACTGAGAAAGTTGAAATGATTCATATTACAACAAAGTCTATTTCTTTTTCAACCCCATTGGAAGAAAATATGGCAATTATAGCAAAATTTAAATTTTTTAAAACATTTCTTTAATATTAGCACTGAATATAATCTCTTTTAAAAATGAAAACACCCTAAAATGCAAATATGATACTATTCAGGCTGCGTTTTTTTTTTTTTTTTTTTAAAGGTAGCATTATTTGTAGGAACTGCAGCTATGGATAAAACCTCATTTACAAATAATTCACATTCCATTTGATTTAATTAATATTTTTTATTATTGTAGGAGTAACTTACGATTACGAAAATGAATATTTTACTTTTTAAAAATTTAGAGCACTTATAAGTACTGCAGAGGAAGTTAGATACAAAAGTAATTTAAATGTCTTATACTAAATTAGGTAAAATCCATTAGGGGAATAACAGACATAATTTTAAAAAAAGTATTATGCGAAATTCTAAATTTGAAACAAATTTAGCGTAGTGAAGAGTTAAAAAAGGACAGAGCCATGGTCTGTGGATCATAATGTTAGTTTTTCAAGTAAGTACCTCCGGACTTACATGGGTAAGATGTATGCAAGTTTTTTTTTTAAAAGAAAACTTGGCTTAGTTTGAATAGCCGGTTTTTTATTTACAGTCAATGTAAATTTACCTGCATGTCAATATCTGCAAGTATTATAACTGAACTGATAAGAAGACTTGATTCTTAGGAGCTAAGCACCTTGTCTTCTTATTTCAAGTATTACATGATCATCCTGAACTTATTTTAGTTGCTCTCAGTAATACCTTTTAGAGTCGTTGGTCGAATTAAGGCAATTTATTTACAGAGATGATGTTTTCTAGAAAGAGAAATGTCATTTATGTTACAAATAGAATTTTATTAATCCTATTTGGTAAAATCCATCATCCATTTTAGCTGATAAACCTAATTGAATTTATGAAATTGGAGGGTGGAAAAAACAAAAACAAAACAACATTTTAGCAGTTTATATAATACAATGTAAATTGAGTAGTTTTTTTACTTTTTTCCATGTTTACATATAAAATACATTCAACCTACATCCAGATTTCATCTAAAGGAGGTTAAATTGTATTATCGAACAACAAGAGAAGTTTTAAAGATCATTTAAAATTATAAAAAATAAATCAGGATATAAGTTTCAATAACAATATAAATTACTTAAATAATATTAGCTCTGATTAAATATTTTATAAAATAATCAATCTCGTGATACCCTTCCAACATGCACTTTTAACACTGGCATATCAAGTCAAAATATTTATGGGGAAAAATTCTCGTCTGAATTTCCTATCTCAGAGAAACAAGTTACTCTGTACATTTGCCAACGTACAAACCCATTAAATCTACAACATAAATATCAGTGGAACAAGATCTTCTCCCAGCAATTTCTTCAAAACCACTTACATGTAGGACAATCAAATTCACGATTGATCACATCACTAGTGAATGATGAGCATGAATTTCTTGCATTTATAGATGGTCAGAAACATCTTCCATGAAACGTATACCTTCTTATTTATTCAAATAGAGATTCATTAGCAGAATACTAATACAAGTTGTGTTGAAATCTGATAAAATGTGATTGCAGTTTAAATACATCTGAACTCGTGTTAATTATAATGAAAACAGAATAGCCTTTCAGATAGGTAAATTAGTTTTATTTTTTTTGATAACAATCACTTGAATATAGGAAAAATCGTAATCTTAAAATAACTTCTAAGAAGTGATTACTATATGAATATACAACTTAAATGTTGACCTCTTTGATCTTTGATCTAATAAAGGACTTGGAAAAATTTACCTGTTTTCCAACTCTACTAGCATTATTGCTATGAACTTGAGGCTTAGCGCAGCTGTTCTGCAAACCAACTTAGAGTCTGAAATGCAGCATTTATAAATCAATGCCTATTTTAGAATGAAGATTACCCTCTACTGCCTCGTAAAAAAGAATTGAGTAAGAGTAAAAAAATTGATACAAACTAAATAAAAAGAATAAGCTTTTCTGCAAAATAGGAGCCATTAGATCTAAAACTAACCAACTTCTACCCAAATCCGCCTATTTAGATAGATTAAGTCTTAAACAGCAAATTATACTTAGAAACAAAATACCTGCAATCTATAAAAAAAATAATCAAAAGGGGAAGCCCTACTAGTAGCAACTAGTAGGGCGAGATAGTCTATTTTTTAGTAAGAATATTAGGTTTCTACACATTAGCAAAATCCTTTTGGACAAGTGAAATGTATCTTTGGTACAATCTTTGAAGTTCAGGACCCCATTCCAATTATTCAACACTCTTAAAACAGGCCAAAATGACTGTGCTTCAAGAAAACTTCCGAACTGGGTATTTTGTTGAATTTTTTTATTACATGGATAATAAATATGCCAAAAAAAGAAAATTTTAAAACATATTTAATTGATTATACATAGTTAGAAATGTGCACAAGTCTCCATCTATAAACAGGGAGTGCATACGTGGGAGATTGTGCCGGGTCTTTGAGAGATGACAAATATTTTTTTTTTCACTTGAGAAATGAGTCCCTGATATCGGATGCTTCTGAAGATGGTTCCATTAAGGGTGTAATTGAAATTTCTATTTTCCCATCCCAATCGCCTGGTGTTAATGTATTGTATTAATGATTAGACACTGGCACCCAGTATTAGCCTCGACACAAGAACGCAATGCTGTCTCATGCCACAGATGTAGGTGGAAGTATTTTCAATGACAGTTGAGTCTCAAACAGAATAATATTTCTGATCTTGATTTTCAATGTACTAGTTTGTACGCTACATATGTGTAGTAAATCGCTAAGATGTTAGATTCATTATCCTACATATCACGAAACCAATTTGACAACCAAACAAAAACTGGTATTACCTCTATCATATATTCTATGCCATCAGTAAACCTTATTCACAAATGCTGATGCTGACGCACTGTATGAATGAAAAAAAAGATAAAGCTATCATTTTTCTTTTGACAGTGAATTAGCTTGCATGAATGGTAAATAAACTGCTTATCCTTGCTTTTCCAAATTCTTAAATCACCTCCAATCCCAATGCATTGAGATTGCAGGATGCAAGTAGAGCAACGCATAACTCCGAAGTTGTCAAGACATTACATTTTGAAATTCTTAATTTGTATTCGAATGCAAATAGTACCTTAGTTTCATAGTTCTTCATGATTATGGTGAAAATGTCTTTATTCAATTAGCCTGGATGGTGCGCGATGGTGGTTTCTGCAAAAATATCTTCATCAGTGTAAATCAGCAATTTATCAAGATACCACAATTCTTGTAGTCTCCGCGAGGGTAACGGAAGTCGAGATTTACTTTCATCTACACACTTAAAAGTTTGAAAATATCTTGAATCATTGTGTTTTGTTATCAGCATCTGCATGCCCAGGACCTAATGTGTCCTTTGAAACCACGATCATACATATCGTCAAACACAAATACTCGCACGTACATCTTCAAGACAAATATAAAAATGTGGAATAAAAAATGTTGTGGATGTCCCAATGTTTTTTGCAGTATATGTTTGGTAATATATAGGCGCAAAGCTTGTCGATGGCAACTGCGGTAACCTGATTTCTGATGCTCACCTGACCTGGCAGGTTTTGTACAGACACAAGCTTTATATTTTTATAATGGTAATTTTAGAAGGGGCCATCCACAAATGATGTCACTTGAGGGGTCGAAATTGTGACAAGTAAAAGAAGTGTCACATCACATTTTGTTAAAACGCTTAAATCGTGATTAAATTTTAAGTATTCTGAAATTATCAGGATTTGAGGGTATTTTTTAAAATCTAAAACAACTTTCATTCATTTTTATTTCATATATTCTTTCTTTTCGGAAAGTCATTGAGGGAAGGTTCTGAGAATATGTGTAAAAGAAATTCTTCCCAAGAAAACCTCCGCCACACCCTGAAATGTCCAACAAAAGATATGCCCACCTGGGTGAGTGGAGAACTGGAGGTAAAATAGGTTGATCTTATTGAGGTGTTTTTTTATTTTTTATTCAACTCGTAGAGTATTTTGTGTATAGCAAGGTAAGATTTAAGAAAAAATCAAATTCAAATACTACAGTTTTTTGCTTTTTATTATATTTACTATTATATATTAATTAGGTTTTTTGTTGTTTGTTCTGTCTTATTTCAATCTTAGTACACATAATAATCATTATTATTATGCTCACAAAACAAAGGTTAGTTTAAAAATAAAACTGGAAATATAATCTATAATGTAGTGCTTTGTTTCAAGAACTGCAAGCTATAGTTTATGTATATATAGTGTGACATGTGACATGGGAGAATGGTGAAGTGTGACATTTTATGACAAGGCACAATCCCCCCCCCCCCCCCCCCCCCCCCCCCAAATATATTGAAAAAAAGTGCGACATCATTTATGGATGGCCCCAAAGGCTTTCTAAGATATCCAAATTCCAAAATGGATGGTGGATATTTAAGGTTTTCATGAGGAAAAAAAGCTATCCACTTCTCCTTATCATGTTTGGCATGCAACATATAACTTACAAATTGAATTTGCATCCTGTTTCAAATTTACAATTTTTTTTTCTTTTCCTTAGAAACCACTGTCAAAGATTTAATCTTGAAGGGCGTGATATTATTTCATTTTAAAGTAGTATGGATAGAAGTACTACACTTATTAACCTATCTTTCACATCCGAGTCATACTGGTCCTGACCTATTTTCGTTGCCTTCACCAATTCTTTCCCAACCATCACATTAGTAACGACAGTAACCAGATATTCTCCCTCAAATGAAATCCCATGTTTACGAAAAGTTGCTATGAGTGCAAGTTTATTATATCGGTTCTCAAATCTTATCTCTTCAGTATGGCCGAGATGGCAGAAAATAGTCTCTCACTTTTTCGTGACCAAATGTCCATTGAGGAATTCAGGACAAATGGAAGGATGTCAATCTTTTAGCTCGTGCATGCTTTTTAAAAAAACTGGCACCCATTTGGCATAATGCACACAATCTAAAGAGGAAAGTATCTTGATGTCTCCAAGACATCAAGATACACAGTGATGTTTCCTTCTTTTATACTTGCAACCAATATAAGAAAATGAGTTTCCATTTCTAATACAGCAATCCAGAACGCAAACTGGGGAGTTTCGTTTCTGTTTTTCTTAAGCATCTTTTTATAAAATGTGAAGTACAGCAATCGTCACCTAATAGGCATATCACATATTTTACAGCTTTTAAAAAAAAAAAAAAAAAAAAAAAAAAAAAACATCTTTACTGGATTTGTTAGCTTGTAATCCAGGAACAAATAAGAACAGCTCATCCTTCAATTTTGTTCTGTACAAAACATAATTTTCAAAACCAAGGGCTTCATTATTTTTTGAACAAATTTTTCACTTGACAAAGCTCCAGAACAGGAGATGTGTCATTAAATAAATACAAATCTTGAATATGTTCAGCAAGCTCAGCCAGAACTATACCATATAAAAGGCCCCGCATCAATCGTGCTTTTTTTCTAAAAGTGTCTTTTCATCACTTCTTCCCCGTGTTCTGAAAGAAACATAACATCGCTTTAAGTGATTGGCCTCCATTGCAAACAAATCTGTGGACATTAATTTTGCTACTAATTTCTCATCGCCTAAATGAACCGCTATACATCACGTTCATTTCCTCCATCCAGATCACAAAATAAACAAAAATTTGTAGGGTCACTAATTTTAACTGATGATCTCGAAGGCATCTCTGATGTAGAGGATTTATTTATATCACTGTTGTCTACTTTACTCAGTTGCCTCTGCTATTTATAAGCGTTATGGCAAATTTTAAGACACATTGTATTATTATGTATTATGGTTTGCTCCATTCCTTCTCCTTCATCAAACCGTTCCAGTTGCACTGTTTTTGGAAGAAGTCTATGGTAAGTAAAACTTTCCAATGGTTAACATTTTGATTTATACCCATTATAATGGTTGATCGAATAAAAGGTACACTTGACTTGTGTTGACACAAGAAACAAAGCTCCCACGAGACATTCGGCAGCAAAGCCACTGGATACGTCCTTCAGATCGACAAACTGAAATTTACGTTTTTTCGAAACCTTGGAATTGTTATTTACTTGCAACAAAAATGGATTAGCAATTTCAGAGAATTATAAAACAAAATATATGCATAATGTTACAAAAAATATATTAATTACTTTTTTTATTTTGCTTCTTTTCTGACCCACTATATGCCATTTTGCATGTAATTTAGGGTCCTATACATAAACTAAGGTTTTGTATCAATTTACTTGTCATATTTCACTAATTATAGCCTTTAAGTATAATAATCACAATGAGAAAAAAATAAATGAAAACAGCAATTTTCATTTTTACTTGCATGCGTAGCCATTTTGAAACTCGGAGCCTAATTCATGAGGTCTGGGCCGAATTTTGAATCTGAACACATTCACACATGACATACCAAGTTTCATGCTGGTAGCCAGAAACCTAATATTTTCAAGCTAATCTACCTCACTAACTATAATTCAAGAAAGTTAACTAGTTTACAATAATGCAAGACAATTAAATTTCCTGTATTTTAGGAAATTCAGAACTGAAGAATGTACAAAAACAAATGAAAATAAAACACATGAACAAGTAGAATTTATCATAAAATTGCACCTTCATGCAACTTTTTTGGCAAAAATAAATAAACTAATGATGAACTTTGAAAATAAAAATTAAGTACTACTAAAAACTTTACAATATCATGGAACCGTTTTTTAATACTAAACAATCTTATGACAATGGGAAACATGATATCTCAAATGTAGAACATTATGATGTGTTAAAAGACTGTAGAATATTCAATTCTGCGACATATCAAATCGAAGATTTCTGCTATATATTCTTTTGTTTTGATTAATTTCAAATATCCACTCATTTTGCTTTATAAGATGTTTTTATTGTTGAGTTATAGAACACAAATCTTCGAATTTTAATTTCAGTTTTCACACACAGAATTAAATAAATAAAATTATGGAACTTCAAATAAAGTAACAAACACATTAGAATAATAATAATGACAAACAAAGGTGTGTTCTCAGGAAACAAATTTGAATATGCTTATTATATCATTTCACAATAAAACATTCCTTAACACAAAACATTGTCAAAAACTAGTATTACGTGAAAATGAACTACTAAATGTACAACAGTGAAAGAATAATAAATGAAAATAACTTACTTCCATAGTATATTGTGTATACCTATTTTCAAAGATCATAGCTTCTTGAATTTCCTAAAGATATAATAATCATTATTAGTATATACAACTTAAAGGTATGTATTGTTACATAAATATAACTATAAAGATATAATACATTCTGCAGACCAAATTTTTTTGTTCTTAATTATATAGTGTTTTTCAAACCAATGTGAGAGAGGGTCTTTGGACGCACTTAGGTTCAAGGGACTTTCATTTCCCTCTTGAACTGAAAATAATGAAATAGCTATTGTAGTGTGCCTAAATTTAGTTAATTATAAGAATTATTATTTGGTCATTTTACTGTTTTTTATCATGCGACTTTTACCTAATGCTTTTTAAAAACAGAAAAAAACAAAGACGATTCAGATTTCATTATTGAAAGAATACTACAAGAACCCTTTTCAAATTTCTTAACTGTGCTTATTTACTTAAAAAAATGTAGAATACCAGACATAACCATTATCAAACACTTATGTAGTACAAGAAATTTTTATGTAAATTTGCAATAAACTATGATGTACAAAAGTAACAATGTTGTTTTAAGATCTATTTATTTTGTAAGGTGGTTAATTTTTAGCCTACAAGAATAAAATTTAAAACAGTTAAATGCTTAAACAGTTTACTTACAGTTTATCATAACTTAAATATTAAAACTGTCCCATCTCCCATGTTATTAGAGGAAAAAAAAGTAAGGCAGGTGGAGATGGAGCAACACATTTTAATAGTAGGATTTCCATATATTAATTCCATCCTCTCCTCACATTTATAATATATTCTACAGATAAGAACATTAATATTTAAAAAACTAGTTAAAATAATTGCAGTTCCAACTAATAGCAGATATGGTGAAGCTGCAGTCAAAAGAAGAATTGTTCTTCAATAAATTGAAAAGAGAACAAAACCGAGATGTATAGAAACAAGATTTGAATCGTATCCACACTAAAGTTTTACTATAAGATACTCTTACGCAACCTCTTTATTCACATGGAAACCAATAAATTTTCATTATAAGACTTTTCACTATTCTGTAAAAGTTTTATCACAGATAAACTTGGTTAAATCTAAATTCATTCCCAATATAAACAAATATTCAAAATTAGACCTCTTAATCTCCAATTAGGGCAACTTTTCATACACCAATGTTTAATACAGAGGTAGGATATACTTAAACAGGGTGCGTAGTGAGAAATTGCTGCAAAAATTAAGTACCTTAGCCAAAACAATTAAGCATCTTTGTACATGCATGCACATATATGTATATGCACACATATGCATATACATCCACATATTTTCCAAGCATAGAATGATTTCTGTTATATAATAATGCATAACTATTATTGAAAAATTTAATATATATATACATACAGTAAAACTTCCCTAGAGCGACCACCCTTCGCTCCACAAAAAAACGGTCGTTAAGAGAGGTGGTCGCTCAAAGAAATGTCAACATTAGATTGACAAAAGAATTTACCCCAAAATAATAGTAAATTTAAAAATTTTATAAAATAAAAAAACACAAAAACAATTGTTTGTGTTATTTATTGAATACTGCATAATATAACCATTACTACATATGTATTTTTTTTAATTCAAACTTTCTTAAAATATGAAGAAATTTCGTTTTTTTTTTTTTGCTTTTTGCGACAGTATTTCTCTCTCTAGTTTATTTTTTATATCTGAAAAAAAGAGCGTTTATATAGACATCCTTCATGCTTTCCGAATTTGCCATGATGAAATCTATTCGTTTTAAAGTCTGCTAAGTCTGATTTTTTAAAAACAGTTTGGTGTGTTACTGCAGGTTGCGTTGTCTAAGACAAGAAGAACGTTCTTCCTTCTTTGTCTATCTTTTGATCGAAATCCGTAAGCCACTCTTCGAAGATCGCAGCTGTCATCCATGCTTTTCTGTTTGACTTCCAGTGTTCCAATTTTGCTGATGTCCTTTCCCTTAAAACATCTTGGTGTTTTCGACTTCCATATCATCAGTGGCTTTAATTTTTCTCCCGCCGCACTAGCACAAGACGATATCATAATCCTCTCTTTTGCTTGTTTTCCTCCTTTGGAGTCTATCGGCTTCACCATCATGCATTTATTTGGGACGGCACGAAAAAAGGTCCTTGTCTCGTCCATGTGAAAAATGTCTTTGTTGGCTTACCCAGCTAAAAGTAATGGCAGTCTCGATGTCCCCCTCATAATGCACGAAACACGACTTTTTTCCGAACTCGAAACTCGTCGAGTCAACCGTTGCTGGCACAAGTCTTTTGTTCCGAGGGCGTCCGCAATCTCCATTGCTTTTCGGTTCATTTCAAAGCTCCACTTATTGGGATATTCTTCGCCAGGCCCATTTGAACCATTCGATTACAGTTTCGTTGATTTCTGGAATTTTTTTCATCCTCATTCTCTTTACACCCCGAAACTTGTTTTCACATTATTTACGAATCGTAATTTCATCTTTCAAAATTTTATTGATTTGGGTTTTCCCACAACCAAAACTATCCTCCAACTTCCTCTCCAAAGTTCCTTCTTCGTGAGACTCGATCACTTCAATGCGCTGCTTCAACGTCAAAATGACTCATTTCTTAGACATGTTTACAGCTCTAGCCTATAAAAGAATTGCAACTGATCTGTACTGTCATTCCTCCTCTATACCCCCTTAATGCAATAACCAATGAGAGATTATCAGCAACGTGACTTTTCACTTGTAGTCCCCTCCTTGCACCTGTTGTCCAGTTCACAGAACCAAACAATACGTCAAGATCAACCGACCGGTTTGGAATGTGGATTTTGTTTGCGGGAAAAAGGCAAGAAAATTTTCGGACAAGGGACTGGTCGCTTATAGAGGGTTGTCTGGTCTCTCCTAGAGGACTTTATAACATTAAGTATAAAGGGTAAAAAATGGTGCCTTTAAATATTGGTCGTTGGAGGAAGCGGTCGCTTAATAGAGGTGGTCTCTCATAGAAGTTCCACAGTATTTTAATTTTAACATTTCTGTAATTGCACAATGTCTTCTATTGTAAAATAAAGGATGTCTTTTTGATTTGACAAAAAATAAAAATGATAATTTTTGGTAATGACAATTTGCATTATGTCAACTTTTATAAGATTAACAATAAAAATCTGACCTTTTTCAACATTTCTTAAAATTAACAAATTACCAGTTAATTTGCCCCTTCGGGAAAACCATTCCAGTATTTCAATATGAGGCCCAACGTTGAAGGAACGGAAAAAAAAAAAGGTCATTAATAATCCAGTCAACAAACGGTTTGAAAAAAAAAACACATTAAATTGTATAGTTTTGAAAATTGGTACGCATGCTCATGGGAGGCTCCTGACGAACATCATAAAAGTCTCTGGTCCTGAGGGCGAGTTTGCACCACCATCTTGGATTTCATCTCCCCATTTTTCTTGAATATCTCAAAAACTAATCAGTTTTCAAATTATAATTGATTTAACAATTTAAAGAGTGTAATATTCCCTACAAACACATGCTTTTATTTTTCTTAATACTTTCCAAGTTTTCCGTCATCTTGAATTTCATGCCCTTTTTTAAAGTCTTTTTTTAATATCTCGAAAACAATTCAATTTGCAAATTAAATGTAATCAGCAAATTAAAGAGCGTAAAATTTCCTACAAATACATACTTTTATATTTCCACTATCTTTAATAGTTTCCGAAGTTAATGGGTCTTAAAATTTGCTGCCACCTTTGATTTTATCACCGTTTTTTTTTTTTTTTAGATTTTTTTTTTCAATATTTCGAAAACCATTTAATTTTCAAAACACATGCGATACACAAAAATTAAAGAATGTAAAATTCCCTATAAAACTGTGCTTTTATTTTTGTTCTAACTTTAATAGTTTCTGAGATAACGGGCTTTAAAGATTGCTATCATCTTCGTTTTTTTATTCACCCCTTTTTAGTTTTCCTTAAGCATCTCTGAAACTATTAAAACTAAAAGAAAAATAAAGCATCTATTTGTAGGGAATTTTACGATCATTAATTTTTTGTATTGCATGTAATTGAAAATTGAATAGTTTACAGTTTTTCTTAAATATTTCCAAAGGTAAGGGGAGGAAATTCAAGATGGTGGTAGAGTTTGAGACCCATTATCTCAGAAACTATTAAAGCTAGTTTGTTCATCAGGAGCCCCTCATGAGCATGTGTACCAATTTTCAAAACTATATGATTTAATGTTTTTTCAACCACATTTTGGGCTTTCGTTGACTGGAATATAAGTGTTATCTTAACATGTGTTAACCCCTGGATCTCTCTCACCCTGTATTCCTTCCCAGTATTGTTCCCTTTTATTGGTTATCTTTCTAGATAAATCCGGTATTCTCTTCTTGATACATCCAGTAAACAAAGCTTTATGACTATGCTTTCAATTCATCATATACAACTTCAGGGCAAACAAAAACTTCTTGAGACAATTGAGCACTTTTCATGACGCTACGCACCCTGTTAATATAAACTTCTGAAATAATATAGTTTTGTTTGAACTACGAAAAAAATTATGATTTTTCACCAACTACACAATTTCTTAACTTTGGATCTATCATAGAACAAATAAATGGCTGTAAGACACTAATACGAAATTTCACTAATCAATCGTATAGAAATTTTTGATTGGGGTTCAGAATATTTTTTCATTTAAAATATTTATTTAGTCAGTTCTATTAGTGCTAAAATGGATTGATATCCTTAAAAACATAAGGATATCCAAGAATTAACGAGAATGCTTACTTGATGGCACTTTTCGAGTTCATCCAGGTGTGGTCTGTATTGGACTACGCTCACTTCAAACTGTTTCAGTTTGTTGAGTTGGTCCTCTAGACTTCCCTGCATACCCATTCCAATGGCTGTAACTGAATCCATCTGCCTCTCGATCCAGGGTCCAACAGCATTGGCCTTCTCGGCAAATTTCCTGCGCAACCTCTCGTTAGCTGTGAAACTTCAGTTAAGGATAACAGATTAACACTAATTACAGAGATACTAGTACAGAAAGTAACTTAAATGAACAATCTCGATAGACAGAATTGTGAGTAATGTTCATCTCTTGAGCTTAAAAACTGATAGTTCAAGAATTGGCTCATACCCACCCTGGAACTGTAGCATTTATCATAAAACCTAGGTTTTCAAATGTTTTTTAAATATAAAACTGGGCTTTTTAGACCTTTCCAACTCATTACGTCTTTTTCCTTTGAAATATTATATCAAGTCTCCAGAAATGGGGACAACAAGTCAATTAATGACAAATGAAAGAACACTTAATTTTCAATGGTTATTCAATATGTTAATGAAGCCTTCAAGTCAAAACAGTTTCTGCTTAGGATGTTTATTTGCTAGAAATTTTCAAGAAAGCACTGCAAAACTGGGGGTGAGGGGAATCTCAATATTGTTCCTTGCCATTCCAATAGCGGTTAGAATGACAATTTAGGAAGCCATGATGACAAATTATGAAAAAAAAAGCATTTTAAATTATGATTTTTTAATTATTTTTAACATATTACCATTAAAGCAAATTTTCAATTTAACCTCAACCTCCTCCTGTTAATAAGATATTCTTATTTAAAAAATTGTGCAATTAAAAACATTAATTATCTGCATATAAAAAAAGGAATATACTTATATTCCAGAATTAGGTTAGAGCAAACATTAAAAAGGATACATTGTTGGCGCATCAACTCAGTCTGCAATACTTGATCCCTCTTAGGAATCATCTGCTTTACATCACTCCATTTCGTCGTGATATCCTAGAAGGGGAAAAGAATTTCAATAAATAAATTTCTCATAAAACTGTTGAATATATGTGTTTTTCCAGAATAAGAAACTATAACAACTCTTCTGTATGCCAACAGATGGCGTTGCTTAAACTCCGATCTGAACTCTGAACTCAAACCTCTACTTGAACTTCCTTATAACTCTGCTTAATTGTATTCTGTTCTTTTTGTGTGTATGTGTCGTGACGTGCTTCGCTTAATAAATTTCATTATCTCTCAAAAGGCAGTGCTCTGATTCCCACTCAGTGGTCAAAAATGGATTAAATAATATGCCTTTTATTTAGATGACTTGAATCTGCTATGCAGACGCACTTCGCATTCTACCGAGAAACGAGGCAAGTGAAATTTTTTCACTTACACTTTTTAATTAGAATATATTTAATTTTCCAACAAAAACAACATACAGAAAGAATCTTTCAAATTCAAATGTTTTCCCACTGAAATAATTTAACTGAGCATAAATCGTTTATTATCACAACAAGAAATTGTACCAATTTCAGTGGTAGGCGAGTTTTTAAAGCTAACTGTTCAAAAGAGTCCCAATATCTTTTAAAATAGTCATAAAAATTGTACGAATTTGTTCATAAGCACAAAAAAGAAAATCCAATTTTTGTTATACTGAAAATGATATCTATAATCCAAAACACGAACAGTCGAGTATACTGAATGACTGGAAATCAACTGTAGTGCTCCATTAATTTCATAAAGTAAAAACTTTTCAAAGCTCATATTAAACAAAATTTCATGTGCTTCCCATGAGTATTCAGAGAAGTTAAATAATTTAACAGCTTATGTTGAAGCAGTAAATGGATTTTTCCAAAACAAATTTGTATCTGCCACGAGTAATATGCAATTTACAGTCTATTGAAATTTAAGGAAGACTCAATGGAGTACAGTAAAATTCACTAATTGAGTCTCCAAGGTGTATATTAAATAATACAAACGTCTTGTAACAAAAAGCACGGCAACTACTGGAGCAACCTTTTGTTGCCGACAGACGCTTTAAAAAATCCTTTAATCTCTGAAAAACAAAATAAATGAATGCAACATTTGACAAGAGCACAATGAAGAGAATTCTTACGATAGATGTTAATGTTGTGTAAGGATTCTCAATTCCTCCAGGAATCTGACACTGTGTTGCAATGGTTTGGACTTCTTGAGCCAGTGCAGTGATGGATTTGTGTTCCTTGTCAGCTTCACCCAAAGTCTGCTTGAACTGCTCATGGGCATCAATTAGACCCTAGAATTAAATTAAGAACAGTTAGCAATTTGAGGTAGTGCTTAATGCATATAAATATACAAATTAATGGATCCATATTCTAAACAACACAATATACAATCTGAAAAGAATTCATCAAAAAAAAAAATTACATACAAGTTTTAGAGACAACTAGAAAATGTGTTATGTTTATAATGCATAAAAAAGAAATAACAAATAATATATTTTCAATCTCTACAGTGGCAATGGCAACAGTTGCCTTCCTTAGCTAAATGGTTGATCACAGTTTGTGTTTAAACTTTTCTTTATGGTTATAAGATGGATGCTGGGCCACCAGAACTCTCCTTTGCTTATGGGTTGGTACACAATTGATAATCCCAACACCACCAGATGAACTACTCTATATATTCTTTAATCAACTGGCAGATTGCCTTAATCCCTTATTCTATTTGGTTTCCCCATATGCAATGTACAAATAGATTGCTAATTGGAGTAAACAAGAATATGAGGCATGTCCAGAAAGTAGGTACCGTTTTGGAAAAACTCATTCTTTTACAGAAAGAGCATTTTGGGAACTATTTTTCTATCTATCTTACTAAAGAAAGATCACAATCAGTAGGAACAATACGCTTCAGACACCGTTTGAATCATCATCACTGTCAGCCCTCCTTAAGAATCACGGCGCTTCCAAGTTCAAAGACAGATGGTAGTCTAGAGGTGTGAGGCGTTGATCAGAATCACTGTGATTGCTAGACCAGAGTCTTGGTAACTTCCAAGCAGAATGGGGATGTGTTATCACATGAGTACAATGCTTGGGGCTAAGCATTCCTCGCCCTTTTAGTTTCCTTCCATTCACCACTATTTGGTGGTTTCCATCTAGGAAGACTCAAGCAAGCAAGAATTCACCCCATCTGTCTAGATGCAGTACATGATTTTGTATGCAATAGCATTCTACAATTTTATGATTTCTCCTACTCCATCAGCCTCTTATTTTGATTCTGGGTAGGCTGGAACAGTCCTGCAATTTTGTTTTGAGATTCATTTGCCCTCTTCACTTTCTTCCTTCGGAATCTCGAGCTGATTTAGGGTAAAGCCGTTTTGCTGGACATCTACTATGGCATTTTGAACACTGCGCTTGGGGGCCAATTTGCAATGTGGGCGATTTGCGTCATTGCCGAAACCGACGCAGGGGTGCTTGGAAAACTCATCCACCCAAGCATTCTGGCTTCGCCAGACATCTTTTTGAGTGAATTTTCTCATTCACCTTTGCAATGACCATCAATGGCAACTAGAAGGTGTATTTATCAGTACTTATCATAGACACCAGGCGAATCCATCTATTCTGATTATTTCAGATTCTTTATCTATTGTTCATCGAACAATTTACATTTCTTACAATTCCCCATTGATGATGAGTTTCAGTAAACCTTAACATTTCTTTCGTTCAAAAGAGCCATATTACAGGAGGCGCAGCCTTCCCACAGCGGAGGATGGTGGCAATCAGTCTTAAAACATTTGGAAGCCTCTAGCAGCCTGAGCACACAAGCACAATCCGGCTGCTGTGCCGTCAGTGGACAGGAACAATCAACCCCAGAACCGCGTATAAACATGCATGGAACTCCCACGACACCCTATAAAGCTGGTGGCAGTGCAGATGGCAGTGCACTTGCTTTTTCCAGGACAGCCATTATAATAAGAATCGATAAATGGAACTCCTTGGGGTAGATGAAAGGAGGCCCCAAACTGCCTTTAAGGAACCAGCAGAAGAGAGGGAAAGCACATTTTATTTCTGGCTGGGTGTCAGAGATTCTCACTAGTCCTTTAAATGTTAATCCAGATCTCATCACAGCCACGAATGCATTCTTCAGAGCATAATACATGTGAATTAATGTGAATTACATTTATGTTTTTGAACTGGCAAACCCTGAGTAGAGGTAAACTCTTAATTTCCAGATTACGGTATAAAAGCCTAAACCAGCAAATCTCTATTTATATAAGTTGAAATTACTCATGATTTCTTCCATAGTATGTACAATGAAGCATATCCAACTCGATATTCTACGAAAACTTTATCAACCCAGTTGTGAAGGCTGCAAAAAGAAAGAGCTTAATGTGGACAGAGGAAGCTTCCAATAACAAGAAAAAATTCAGATTATAAATTAATTAATTTGGAGATTAGAGTTAAAATAATTCTATAAAGATATTTAAAACTACCATTTTACGGGTTCCATCTATTTCTTTATTGATTAAAGTAGGGCCTTGTTTGGACTCACATTTTCTGGCTTTATCTATATTCTTAGCATTGTTAAGTGATTCTGC
>BGPR01018625.1:0-21049 GCA_013235015.1 Araneus ventricosus | reverse complement strand
CGTGTAATAAAGAAAACTGAGTTTGCATTTCGAAGCAGAATTTATTTTCACCACCTTTCAAGAGGAAAAGAAGTGCTAACTATTAAATATAAATGTAATGGACTGTATTTATATGAATTCCAATATTGCTGGTTGTCAATCTTAAAAAATGGAGTTCCGGTAGAATTTCGTGTCTACTAAGCTTTCGTGTCTCTCGCAAACGAAACTCAATTTTTAAAATCTATACTCAGTAGTTTAGGAAATAAAATTCTGTACTTGATCCAGAACACCCCAATCAAGCCTCAGCCATGCTTTAAATCTGAAAGACCGGCCGCCACGACAACAAATCGGGCTCTGAAGTCGACTAGAAAATAGCTTCCATTACGAGCGGTTCGTGCAACGACTCCCCTTCTAATCAGCAAGGGAGCTCGTTCCGTACACTTGCTCGTGGACGCGCGTCGGGTTTCGTAGGCCCTGGGTCCTTTTTTCCAGCAAAACGCGCCGAAAATTGCAGGAAACATTTGCTGCACTAGTGTACAGGATATGAAATATTAATAAAATAATTTTCAGACACATCTCTTCTGGGGAGCGCATTAAATTGAAGAAGATCGATGAGTGCTTATGCTTGCAAGTAATTATGAAAACGTTGGCTTTCCCGTCCAAAATTACCTGAATTCTCCTGGATATAAGTGTTACTGTATCATTTGTGTCACAAATAAGCTTCTCCAAGACTTTGGAAGCGATTATACAACTTTTGAATCACCAAAATTTTCGGGTAGTTGTATGCCGATGTTGCGTATTTAAAAGTTATCATATTTTTGCGAGGTTATTTTTTGCACCATTTGTTAATTCCACCTATCTTGCCGTTTACTACACCACTTTTTAACTCCGGCCGTCTTTTAAATAATCGGTGGACTCACAAACATTAAATTCATTGTCTAATTACTTTCAAGATTCTACTTAGGATCTCTAGCTCCATAACCAATTCAATATCAACAATTTCTTTTGTTTCTTTGTTAATCGATTCTTAATTAGTTGATTTTCGGCTAAATGCTTTTCTAATATTTACGTCTCATATTTGCAGTTCGAATACCGATAAATTGTCGCGATCTAAGTGTTCTCTTTAGCAAACCTACACAGAAACGCGAGCGCGCGCATCGGGCTTCGGATGCCCCACCGTCTGTTTTCTGAGATAACAAATGAGGGGAAATTCTTGAAATACTGGTGGCCAGCAAGTAAATGACCTAGAATGCAGCTACTGTTTTTCATTGAACGGTTAATTTTCTATAATAAATTCTTGCAGGCGCCGGGCCTCGTAGGCCCGATGATCGTCCTCCCGGGTTAAGGGAGTACGACCTATCTTCGTAGGTAGGCCCTAAGAGGCATACCACTATTACTATATCGCACCGGGAAGCGAGACTATACTTATTTATACGGGAGGTTCTCATCCCCATATTTGAGGTGTCCCCTTAAATGGGAAAATAAAATTCTATATTCAAAGCAACTAATCCTTGATTCACGGATGCCTTTCGAGAGTCCAAAGTTTCGTAGAAGCACGTATTATGGCATTCAGAAATCATGCAATCGCTTGAAAGTTACTGCTTTCTGTCACCACGAGTTATCTTCGACTCTACCGTGGATACTGTCTTAGGCAGAAATACTTACTTAGTTTATTCTACATATTGTGACAAAATCGTCTTGTGGTTGTACGTGAATGCAGTCCAATAAGCAGGATTAAAAATGTAAAGCTCTTTATTTTACAAATATTCTAAGATAAGAAACGTAGCACAAGTATTAAAACAACACTTGTAAAAATTCACAATAGAGATTGCCATTAAATCTCAACACAGCGCTACAAGGCTTCTTGTTAGCTCACCAGCCTGCTTGCTGATCAAAATCCAACAACTCTTCTTGGCTTGAGAGTTTTCTTTTATAATTTTTCAACAGGAAATGACGTAATCTCCAGAAAGTTCTTGAAGCCAGTAGAAATAGGTTGAAAGTTCGAGGTCCTTCTAGAAAATTCCTTTTGTCGTCAAATTCGCCAACTTTGCCGCCAAGTCGCCAAAACGGTCACCAAATTTATCGCCAACATTAGATCTCAGGGAAACGACTGTATAGCTTTGTAACAATATTAACTGTTTCTTTCCCATTTACCTATGACATTCACAAACTTTCTCAGTAGCCACAGAAGAAATGCCGACTGAAAGAGATTGTTTGGTCAACAAATTCAAAAAAAATTTCATTTAAAGTTTGCAAAAAATTGAAGAAATTTGATATTCTCTGTTTGAAATTGGATAATAATCTCTAGCTAGATCTGTGTAACGCATGTACTTGTAAAGAAAATTACTGTGAAAATAAATTCTACTCAATAGAAACGTCTTATATGTTTGAAAGCACTCAGTTTACCAAAGAATCTGCAGTTCTTCGGATTTTTAGCCAGTTCAAGACATCAAAATACTTGCACGACTGACAGCCTAGGAAACCAGCGGGAGTGCTCTCCCCTAAACTTTCTCTTATACTTCACAAATATGTGTCATTTTCCCCCTCCCTAAGGTAATCATAAGTCTCGTATATACGGGACTGTCACCTTATTTTACTACTCAGTCTCGTATTATTATTTGCTCCTTCTTCTTCCTCAGTGTCACTACAATTTTAAAATGACTTGCGCCAAATTTTATAACTATGTGAAAGAAGAAAATGATATAATTAAGAAAGTGAAGTCAGCTTTATAGTGTATAAAAGGATTAGCCTCGCATCTTTTTATTTTATTCTACGTGTTCATTTTATAAGATTGCTTGAACATTACTGATTTTACTTTCTCGTAAACGAAGTACACAAAGAGAAAGTATTGTAATCGTCAAAAAATTCGAACTCGAGATTTTGACGAATCTCCACGTTTTAGAACTCCCCGAGTCCAAAAAACACAATTTTGGAATCATGTCTATCTGTCTGTCTGTGAACACGATAACTCGAAAACTATTAGAGCTACGGGGATGAAATTTGGTATGTGGTCTTTAAACATAATTTGTAGGTTTCTGTCAAATTTTGGACAAAATCCGTCTACTGGAAGTCTGTCTGTCTGCATGTCCGCGGTCATGTGAACACTATAACTCAAAAACTTGAATAGCTTGAGGGATAAAATTTGGTACACAGTTTTATCATCATAAATGTAGGTCCGTATAAAATGTTGGGCCAAATCCGTCAAAGGGTTGACTGTCTGTCGGTCTGTATAATTTAATTTTGAAGAGAATCCGTTATCTCCACACGCATGCGTACTAGAAGCAATCTTCTGTGCACGCGGGAGGAACGGAACGGAATTTCATTACGGAGTAGCGAATTACGTTCTTGAGCCTGTAAGAGCGGAAAATCGTCACGCATCTCTTTGAATTTGATTCCTTACCTAGATATTTTTCAATCACTATATTGAAAAACCTTCTGATAGTCATTCGATTCTGGGTAATAATAGGTTCGAATTTTTTTTAGCCACTCGGGGGAAAGGGAAACGGCACCTTTCTGGGGAAGTATACGAGAAAGTTTAGGGGAGAACACTCCCGCTGGTTTTTATCAGAGTACAATGAGCTAAATACCTAACCACTACATTCATGTTTTATTTATTTAGCATCTAAACGTCCCGTATCAATGCTTGGCAATTATAGCAGCCTACCTTTCTCCGCTTCGATAAAAAATTTTAATAATCTACTGTTACCCAGAATGCAATGTTTATCCACTTGTTTCCTTCAGCGGGCGTCAAGGTCACACTCGCCAAGACGGAAATAGTGCACTTAAGTAATGAAATTGAATAAGCAATTTGAACAACTTTTTTTTAACCGATTGAAAAAAAAGTTGGACACAATTCTATAATTAAGGTTAAAAGGCCACATACCAATTTTCATTTATATAAGTCCTTGTGTTAAAAAGTTATAATCTTTACAAGTATGCGATTATACAGACCGACAGACAGTCAACCCTTTGACGGATTTGGCCCAAACTTTTATACGGACCTACATTTATAATGATAAAACTGTATACCAAATTTTTTCATATAGCTAATTAAGTTTTTGAGTTATAGAGTTCACATGAATGCGGACCGACAGACTTATCGTTGACGGAGTTTGTCCAAAATTTGACAGAAACCTACAAATTATGTGTAAAGATCACATACCAAATTTCATTCTTGTGCCTCTAATAGTTTTCTAGTTATCGTGTTCACAGACAGACACACAGACATAATTCCAAAATTGTGTTTTTTGGACTTCCGTGGGTCTGAAACGGGGAGATCCGTCAAAATCTCGAGTTCGAATTTTTCGACGATTACAAGACTTTCTCTTCGTATACGAGAAAATGAATTGAACTGTCTTTTCTTGTAAAGATACCGAAGTATATCAAGCAAGCGAGTACAGAAATTGCTTTTTACTTTCTCGTATACGAAGTATACAAAGAGAAAGTATTGTAATCGTCAAAAAATTCGAACTCGAGATTTTGACGGATCTCCACGTTTTAGACCTCCCTGAGTCCGAAAAACAAAATTTTGGAATTATGTCTGTGTGTCTGTCTGTGAACACGATAACTAGAAAACTATTAGAGCCACAAGAATGAAATTTGGTATGTGATCTTTACACATAATTTGTAGGTTTCTATCAAATTTTGGACAAACTCCGTCACCGGGAAGTCTGTCTATTTGTATGTCCGCGGTCATGTGAACGCTATAACTCAAAAACTTGAATAGCTAAATGGATAAAATTTGGTACACAGTTTTATCGTTATGAAGGTAGGTCCGTATAAAAGTTTGGGCCAAACCGTCAAAAAGAGGCGTTCAAATTGCATATTCAATTTCTTTTAATCCGATTCTCATGCGCATGCGTATTGGTAGCAATCTGCTATTGTAATCGTCAAAAAAATTCGAACTCGAGATTTTGACGAATCTCCACTTAGAAAGTATACGAGAAAGTTTAGGGGAGACCACTCCCGCTGGTTCTCCGATAACGAACTGAAGTGTAAACTGGGCAGATCGTGTTACTCCTTTGTTATTCACTGTCGGAAGTTCTGATTAATTTATTCATCGATAGTGATAAATAGTAAGTTGTTTTGCTATGACGAACTGCCGCCAAAATGTGTATAAGTTGAGGAAGAAAGACTAAGAGGCACATAAGACTGCGGCAGTAATGTTCGGTGACCTCGAATGAATTAATTTAATTAAATTATGGCGGTGATCAATAAGTAATGATTTTTGAGATTGCCGATAATAATTAAAAGAGACAGATAGGCAGTCATTATTTATCGCTTTCGTATTGGTGCTGTAACGGATGACAGTCTAAGCATTGGTATCCGAAGTTAACACTAAACGTACCAGGACTGGTCAAATGACCGGTTGTAAAGTTTTGAATGGAAAATTCGTATAAAATGTTATTGCTTTTTTACTTACTTTTTTCTTTATCGTTGACTTCTTGACTTTTTTATTAGCCCTCTGACTACTAAGGGTTCTCAAAACCTGGCTACAGTTGGAAACGAAAATTTGTTTACTAATGAATCAGTGAAATGGATTCGTCCATCCCGTTTCCCCTTTTCTCCTAACTACGGGTGGCGGAAGTTGTGAATGTCATCTCTTATCTCTCCCCCAATAGGTCCCTTAATGACTTCTTGCCCAACTGCCTTCTCCCCCCCCCCTTTCGTAACTGCAACCGGCCGAAATCCGCCCCACTAGTGTAGAAGTTGCATGGTCGGTTACGGCCGGCTTAGAAGTCAGAGAGTTAAACATATATAATTAATTTTTCATTATTTTTCTTTTTCTTTAATAATTCTGATAAACACGTATGGCCTTCCTTTTTTGACAGGACAAGACAGGTCATTTGACCAGGAGCAAAATGTAGTGCCTTATAAGATTATCGAATTGAACGTGCACGTTTCACATATCGTATCAATTTGATGCACATTTCTGCATAGACTCTCGCGCGGTAAATTCAATATTTATATAAAAAAATCATTCGCTGTACAAATCTGTCTTGTCTTCTTCAACATCAGAAATAACACACGTAACGATTTTTGTCTATCTGGGAAGAATTAATAAATAATATAAAGAATTAATGATAACTTTATAAAAATTACACAAAATTATTTTTTGTTGAATTAAATTTGTTGATCTTAAATTTAGTTTGTGGATTATTTCCTTACTAAAATCAATATTTTCAACATGTAATCAGGAGAAATACAGTTTTGACCGGTTACAGTACGAATAGGTCTATATTAAGTGTAATAATTAATTTGTTGACCTTAAATTTAGTTTGTGGATTATTTCCTTACTAAAATCAATATTTTCAACATGTAATCAGGAGAAATACAGTTTTGACCGGTTACAGCACGAATAGGTCTATATTAAGTGTAATAATTAATTTGTTTACCTTAAATTTAGTTTGTGGATTATTTCCTTACTAAAATCAATATTTTCAACATGTAATCAGGAGAAATACAGTTTTGACCGGTTACAGCACGAATAGGTCTATATTAAGTGTCGGAACGTTTAGTGTTAATACACGAATCTAAGCGTCGGTATCTGAAGTAAAGCTGACTGGAGAGTACGAATTGAAAGGATTGATCTGTCTTGCGTGTGTTCATTCTTTCTTTCCGAGGTTTCAGATTTTGCTTTCCGTGTTCAAATTGGAAACGAAGCTGCTATTTCGATGAAAAAATGTCAAAAGAGTAAACGTTTGTTAATTTTATTTCTAAAATCCTTCATATTTAAAGGATGTGCAATTTTCCACACTTTTATTCAATTTGATTTGTTTCATTTTTGTAAGGATGAAATTTTCTAATATATTTTTCACTTATTTTCTGATGTACTACAGATTTGAAAGGTTGTATTGCTATGTGTTTCTGTTGCTGTGTTGCACGAAAATACATCATTTTAATACTTCCAGAATTTATGCATCAATTAATAGATTAATTTAATTATCTATTGATATTATACGGGTGATACACCTTCTAGTGAATATGATGAAAATTTGATTTATTGAATTTGATTCCATAAAATTAAATCTGATTCCATAAAATTTATAATAATGAATCATAAATTAAAGACTAAATAATAGAACTACTTAAAATAAATAAAAATGATTTCTATTTTCATTGTATTTCTGAACGTGTGTTTTTAAAAAACTCGTTTCATTAAATTTATCTGGTTATATTGAAGTGATTCGATCTAGTTATAATAATGCGATTTGATCTAGATATATTGATATAATCCGATCTAGTTATATTGATGTGATCCGATGTAGTTTTATTGATGTGATCCGATCTAGTTATATTGATGTGAATCCGATCTAGTTATATTGATGTGATCTGATCTAGTTATATTGATGTGATCCGATCAACTTATATTGATGTGATCCGATCAACTTATATTGATGTGATCCGATCTAGTTATATTCACGTGTATGCCATCGCCACAACTGAAATCCGCGACAAGCTAGACTCAAGAAATTTTATGTGTGATCTTCACTTTTAAATTGCAGAGGAATGACAATTTTTAAACCAAGGGGTACTTGGTTTAAAATTGTATAAAATAAACCAACCCATCGTCAAACTGAGCGTCACCAGGAGTAAGTGGATAAGAAGCCGCCGGATATGTAAGCGGGGTCTGGCTTCTCTGGTGTGTATAGTAATAGATATGGGCTTTCCCTCTGCTGGTAATCATGAGTGCCTCCTTCGGGAAAGGTCGAGCCGTCACCGGAAATGGTCATTAGGACCTAATAATAATAATGACCGAATTCCTAATGGAATAACGGCCTCAGCACTCGACTGTTGCAGAGGCCATTATTCAGATGCATCGAACGGCTTCGAGCAAGGTACGGATACTTGCACACACACCGATTCGTGTCGACCGGTTTCAGACCGGTCTGCAACATTCCATTAGTAGTGTATAGAGAACAGTTGGAGCTTGTACACGTACCGGCGCCTACATAAAACCGATCGGCTGCCGAGAATTGCCACTGCGCTTCGCCGACATCGGCAGCTGCAGGGGGTCCCAGTGACATATGTAAATCTACTGGCGCTTGCACACACGCCGATTTCTTTCATCCGGTTTCTTGCAGACGTTTCCAGTAGTATATGTAATTCTTCTGACGCTTGCACACACACCGGTTTCAGCCGATCGACTTCGCTCTCGTGGCGAAATAATAAAATTAGTAACATTTTTAAAAAAATATTGAACAATATTTTTAGCGATATTTTTTTTTTTCTTTATTGATATTTTAGGCATAAGAATGAGAAAATTACTTATACACAAAGAAATTTTTAATGGATAGTTAAAAATAATGGTTCTCAGTGGCGGATTAAGCTTGTTAAAAGACCAAGCGCTTTAACATTTAGAGGTCTCTGAAAATATATATATGCTTTTTTACATTTGAACAAGTCGGTTTTTCTAATTTTAAAATAATATTAATGATTCCGCATACATTCCATATTTTTATTTCTATTTTTTAATTACATTTTGTACTTGCTTTGTTATTTATTTTTAATTAGCTTAATAAATCTTTGTTGAATAATTACAATGCCTTAAGGTTATTATAGTTAATTTAACATAATTTTCTAATGAATTTTCATTTAACATAATTCGGCTTCTTAAATAAGAATAGTTCTCAAAACAACTTTACCTCCGATAGCCTTAGAAATAAATATAAATTTGTTAGCTTTCCATCTTGTTTTCTCCCCTAGTTTTGATTTATTAACGCAATAAATGGAAAATTCAAATTTCTGAATGTTGAATGTTTGTTTTCTACAGTGTTACATTATTATCACAAGAATTCTTAATATTAACACATTATAATTTGGTTGTATTGCAGTCAATTGCCACGTTGCAAACCCATTTTTGCCGAAAATCAAAATATTTTTTTCTGTTTCACTTCACTTTTATTTCTTAATGTAATCCCAAAATTTATTTCATTTTACTAGAACGATAATCGAGTAAATTAGTAACCTTTAGTAAAACTTAATATATGAAAATAAAAAACTAAACAAGTCATTTGTTTTGATTGACAGATATTTTTTGTGGCACAGTGTACAAAGGGCAAAATGTAAAGCTATTTTAGTGTTCTAACTTAATATTTATTTCTTTAAGCTTGCGATTTAGAGTTCTTTAGTTTGAATTAAGCCGCCTTCGGCGACACAAGCTTGTTCGACTGGAATATGATTTCAATTCAATCTTTGTATAATTTTATATTCATGGCTGCTTACAAACGTAATTTTAAACTTCAGATTGTGGTAAGATTATTTAACACATGTCTGTTAGTGGCCTTCGCCCTGTTCATTGTTTATAGTATACGTAATGGAGTCAAATAATGATCATACTATACATTTAATCCCAAAACTTCTTTTATTTTCACTAAAACGATAATCGGAATGAAATTAGAAACATTTTTAGTAAACTTAATCTTTGGATGAAAATAGGAAACTAAACAAGTATTTGTTTTTCAGCTTTCATTAATAATTCAACAGTATTTATTTCTGTTTAGATTGAAATTTAGTTTGAGTTTTAAGAACTAAATAAACTTACTTGAACTTTGATGAATTAATTTATGAGCCAATATATAGACTTTCGAGGCAATGTGCCCTGAATTTTTGTATAAGTAAACTGTCATTGTAGATTCTTACGAAGAATTTTGGTTTGAGCGTTGCTGATGGCATTCGATTTGAATGATGGTATGTGTCGATGCGAAAAAATTGGAAGAACATTTCTCATCCTTTGAAGTTCTTTTCAAAAGTGTATGAAATATTCTACTTTGCTCCCTTTTCTTGTTGATTGATAACCCAGTAACTAGTTTCGCAATCCTACGTGAGCGAGACGTCGAGTAAAGCAACCGACATAGCAGCAATACGTTTTGGATTCATTTTAACTTCAGAAAAAAACTGTTATTCGAAATGACCTGATGTACGTCGATATGAAACCGACCGACGAATCGGAGCGTGTAAGGAACGCATCGCCTGCAAAAAACCGGAGGCATTTTCAAAACCGGTCGACATCGAATCGGCGTGGTTTGCAAGTGGAACGCTCTTCTGCAAAAGTAGACTATTTTCAAACCGGTCTGCAAAATCGTGTGTGTGCAGTAGCCTACGAATGGATTTCTTTATGAATTATCAAGAGGGCGACAGGAAATAGATTCTGTAAAAAACGAATACTCAGTTTTGTTTTTAAACTGATGAAAATAAACATAAAACATTATTGTAGACAGTTACAGAAAAAGATAGAAAGGAGAACATTGCCACCGGTTTATTAACACTCTAAGCGTTTCAGGACGTGTTTTCCGTTTCCATGTTCAGTTCAAAAGTAGATCATTTATGTTCATATGTATAATTTCTTAAGCTACCATAGATAGATCTTAAAATTTTGGAGACTTGTTGAATCCAATAAAGATCCAATTATTCAATTTTAAATGCAAATTCTTAAAGACTTTCGTATATCAAAACAGCTAACCACTCAGAGTGTTAAAATATAAGCTAAATAAAAATATCTAAATATTTACATATATTTGTTGACATTTAGTTCATATTTATTGAAAACCAGTAACAATTGAGTTCATATAACTACCTATTTATTTATATTTAATAAGTACTTTCTTTTCCTCCGAAAATGGTGAAAGGAAAGGAAATAAATTCTGCTTCGAGCAAAACTCAGTTTTCTTATTACACGATGAAAATAAAGCATTAAAGATTATTGAAGACAGCTGCAAAAAAAAAGATAATGATCAACTTGCAAGTTTATTAAATTATAAATCTATAAACTAAATAAATATCTAAATATTTGCATATATTTGTTGACAGTTAGTTGATATTCATTGACACCTAAACACCAGTATTTGAATTCATATAATTACACCTTATTACGTTTATATTTAATAGTTACTACTTCTTTTACACCTGAAAAATTACACACGTCTTTCAGTAAAATCGACGTCGGACGTTTTAATTAAATCATGAGATCCACAATGCATTTTTAAATCTCTTCACTAAAATTTTAAACTAGCTGCAAGACAAGTAACAGATATCCAGACAAAGTGTTGAACATCTTGTATCTAATGCATATCCCTTCACGGGAATTCATACACGGCGGGAATGAAACTATGTAAGAGGAATTCTTTATTGATTATAATTAATTCGGGGTGATTCCAAATAATAAGAGACGAGGATGTTATTAAATATCCAGGTATCTCAAAATGTAAATTCAATAGCGTCTTTCCAAAGATATGCATGATTTACTTTCTCTCTCAATTCATCAGCAAAGGAATTCATATTGAATCTTTTATAAGGCTTCTTTGGAAATTTTTTTTCTTAACTTTTTCGTATCTTAACTTATTATTCTTTTCTTTGCAAAAGTCGACAGGGTATGCTAATGAATAAAACAGGCTCTTTTATCGAATGTATATGGAAATTTAAAATATATATAAAAGTGGGCATAAATGCAAGTCCTATCCTTGAAATTATTTCAATTTTGAATTTGTTTCTTCGTGAAAATTGAATGTAGAGCGCGCAACTCTATATGATGATATGATATCTATATGATATGACACAGTAATTGTGTTTACAAGTGCGTTACACAGATCTAGCTAGAGATTAGAATCCAGTTTCAAAGAGAGAATATCAAATTTCTTCATTTTTTGCGAACTTTAAATGAAATTTTATTTGAATTTGCTGGCCAAACGATCTCTTACAGTCGGCATTTCTTTTTTGTGAAGTTTGTGAATATCAGAGGTAAATGGGAAAGAAACAGTTAATATGTAGCAAATAAGACAGTATCCACGGTAGGGTCGAAAATAACTCGTGGTGACAGAAAGCAGTAACTTTTAAGCGTTTACATGATTTCTGAATGCCATAATACGTGTTTCTACGAAACTTTGGACTCTCGAAAGGCATCCGTGAATCCAGATTAGTTGCTTTGAATATGGAATTTTATTTTCCCATTTAAGGGGGCACCTAAATATGGGGATGAGAACCTCCCGTATAAATAAGTATAGTCTCGCTTCCCGGTGGGGTATAGTAATAGTGGTATGCCTCTTAGGGCCTACCTTCGAAGATGGGTCGTACCCCTTATGCCGGGAGGACGGGGATCGGGCCTGCAAGAGTTTATTACAGAAAATTAACCGTTCAATGAAAAACAGTAGCTGCATTCAGGGTCATTTACATGCTGACCACATGTATTTCAAGAATTTACCCTCATTTGTTACCTCAGAAAACAGACGGTCGGGCATCTGAAGCCCGATGCGCGTGCTCGCGTTTCTGTGTAGGATTGCTAAAGAGAACAGACACATCGCGACAATTTACGCTATTCGAACTGCAAATATGAGATGTAAAGATTAGAAACGCTTTTATCTGAAAATCAACTAATTAAGAATCGATTAACAAAGAAAAACTGAAATTGCTGCTGTTGAATTAGTTAGAGATCATAAGTCGAATTTTGAAAGTAATTAGACAATGAATTTGATATTTGTAAGTCCGCCGATTATTTAAAAGACGGCTGGAGTTAAAAAGTGGTGTGGTAAACGGCAAGACAGGTGGTATTAGCAAATGGTGTGAAAACAGCCTCGCAAAAATATGAGAACTTTTACACTCAACATCGACATACAACAACCCGAAAACTTTGGTGAAGCAAAAGTTGTATAATCGCTTCGAAAGTCTTGGAAAAGCTTATCTGTGAGACAGATGATACATTAATAATTATATCCAGGAGAATTTAGGTAATTTTGGTCGGGAAAGCCAACGTTTTCATAATTACTTGCAAGCATAAGCATTCATCGATCTTCTTCAATTTAATGCGCTCCCCAGAAGAGATATGTCTGAAAATTATTTTATTAATATTTCATATCCTGTACACTAGTGCAGCAAATGCTTCCTATTAAAGTAAATAAAATTTTCGGCGCGTTTTTTTGAAAAAAGTGACCCTACGAAACCCGACGCGCGTCCACGAGTAAGTGTAAGGAATGAGCTCCCTTTCGGGTTAAAAGGGGAGTCGTCGCACGAGCCGCTCGTAATGGAAGCTATTTTCCGGTCGACTTCAGTGCTGGATTTGTTGTCGTGGCGGCCCGTCTTTCAGATTTAAAGCGTGGTTGAGGCTTGAGCGGGGAGTTTTGGATCGATTAGGCTCTTATTGTAAGTAAACATTGAGAGCTAAAGAGATAGGAAAATCAAATATAATATTTTCAAGTTTCCTTAAGTCATAACATTAAAAAAATGGCGGGAGGCTGTCTTTTCAAACAGCCGATGCGTACAACTACTTTACTCGCGTGACTCTTTTGTTTCTCGAATTTTTTCTCAAGTTTTTAAGTTTAAGTAAGTTTTTTTTGTAACTTCTGTTGTTACCCTTTATCTCTAAAATAAAACATTAGTTATATTTTTAACATATGTAATTATCGAGATATAGAGGATCGCGTCCCCAATTCATGCGTATCTTTGCCCAACTTTGCGACTAGTCGCTGAACTACAATTCCGATTTTTAATTTTTTTAACTTCTGTTGTTACCCTTTAACTCTAAAATAAGATATAAGTTATGTTTTTAACACATGTAATTACCGAGATAGAGGATCTTCCATACCTAGTTTTGTGGCGTTTTGGCGTGTGAATCAATTTCCTTGCCGAGACCCCAATGGGAGAAACGTAGTCCTACGATAAAACTCTGCTTTAAACATCAATTAACATCATCAAAGAAAGTGTTGAAATTTTGAAGATTTCCATTGATGAAGCATTAAACCGGAAGTTGGTCGGTATAGAGAAGGCTCTTTATTATCTCAAATGAACAAAACAGAAAACTCGACTATTGGAACCAGGCGGAATCTTATCCCTTCGACCTTCTCGTATAACTAAACAATTTGGGACTTTTTGTGTTACCCTTTGTAGTATGATTAAGAAAATCGTGTATGAATATTGGATTTTTTAATTTCTGCTGATATAAGTGTGAAGACCATATACCAAATTTCATTTATATAGTTCGTTGATTTGTTGAGTTACCGCGCTTACATATGCACGAACAGACAGTCAGCCCGTTGGCCTATACAGATTTACAATTCTAATGATAAAAATATATTCCAAATTTGAATCAATTAATTTGTTAAGGTTTTTATTTATCCTGTCACATATACGCAGATGGACAAACACACAAATTTCCCCTTGATGTAGTCTACTCAACGAAGGCCAAAAATCGACGAATAGAAAAAAAATGGTGCAATCTTGAAATTTGGCACAGTTGTTGGGAGTAGTGTCCTAATCAACACACTAAAAGTCTCCGAAGGTGGAGGTACGCGGGGGTACAGGGGGTTTAAAGGGGGCGTTTTCAGTTTTTATTAAATATCTCGAAAACTATGGGTTCTATAAAAAAACACTCAATTACAAAATTGAATTACATAACATTTCCTACAAAAATAGTCCTACTGTTGATTCAGCACTTTGAATCAATTTGACCATTACGATAAGGAATTTTAGCAATATTAACTTTTAAATCCCCCTGTATCTTCTAAACTATTGATGCTACTGAAACAAAGTAGGACTTTGTTTGTAGGAAATTTTATGTAGTTTAATTTTGTAACTGAGTGTGTTTTGATAGAACCCATAGTTTACGAGATATTTAAAAGAAACTGAAAACGCCCCCTTTGAACCCCCCGCAAACCCCCCACCGTCGGGGACTTTTAGTATGTCGTTTAGGACACTACCCCCAACAGCTGCGTCAATTTTCAAAACTGTACCATTTTCTTTTTCTATTTTTCCTTCGTTGACTGGACTAATGGGTTTATTCCAAAATTTGATTGCAATTTACAATATTGATGTAAAAGCACCATAACAAATTTCATTCGTTGAACTTCGGGCAATTTTGAGTTATTATGACCACTGATCGACAGACATATATGTCACAGTTAGAACGCGAGAGTTTTTTTTTTGTTTTGTGTTGTTTTTTTCCTAAACGTCGGGTATTTTTCCAGGTTGTAGATAAATCTGTCTAAAACAAATCGGAAGAAAAATGTATTGCCTTTTTACCTTTTTATCCCATCCTGATTACGTTTTTTATTACATTTTTTTGATAATTTATTATAAATGATATAAAGCATTTGCAGAAAATTGCGAATTACTTATCAGGTCGAAGTTTCTTTATAAAAATGTAAGTAGAACATTTGTAACACATAACAATTTTCAGATAATATTTGACACTTATATCATTATCTTCTCCCCGTGGGTGGGAGAGTACGTTGATGAGAAGCAGCCGGATAAGTAAGAGGAGTCTCACTTCTTCTGGGGTGCTTGTGTCCCTCCTGAAGTGTTAGTACGTAGCTCCTACGGGTGAGGTCGGGCTTTACCCGGTGATGGATACTAGGACTCCGGCCTCAGTACTCGAGCTATTGCAGTGGCTGTCATTCAGAATACTCGGATGCCAAAGCAGTGAGGGGGATCAAATTTTCTGGCCATATCATTATCTTTCTTTTTTGGAAAAATGCAAATATTGTTCACATGTTGAATTAACTGAAATCAAAACTTTAATATAACAAAATCCATTTAAAGAACTGAATTTGCGGAGTTCCTCCACTGTAAACTTAAGAACACAAATAATTGTTTTGATAATTAACTGTAAAGAACTAAAGACATTTTACGGAAGTTGCAAACAAGTTATTTACGGAAGAGTAAATTTAAACAAAATAAAATCGAATCGTACAAAGAAACCTAAAGGATCGGTAACTCAGATAATAGCTTTAAAACTTAATGTATCATGAAATCTTTTATTGTGTGCTGTTCTTTTACAGATTCAATTTTTTTTCTACTTCAATACATATGTTTATCCTTCTTTCAAACGCACGATTTTTAACATAGAAAAAGAAGATGTTTGTGAAAAAGAAATGGTTTAAACGAAGCCTTCGAATTTTTATTCGTATGAATGGATTTAGGAAAGATCATATTTTCTTTTGTTTTGAAAGGAATACAATAATCATTCCAACTGGAACTAATATGAGCTAAATTCCATTCCAAATATTAAATAAACGTTTTTGAAGGTGCTTTATATTTATTTCGAGAAGATACTCGCATTTCAGAAATATCGATGGAAGTCTTCACTTCTTTGATTGAGAACGAAAATTAGTTTTTTTTAAATTGAAGTGGAGGAAAAATAACATACATTGCACAGCAACAATTTTTCGGTTCAATGGACGAGTTTACTGCTTTGTTTATTTACATTTAAGGGCATGCACTACGTAATTCCGGTGTGATGCTAAGCCAAGGGAATCTTCAAAGCGGAAGTCCAGCATTTAAGCAGATAAAGTGAAGGTTTTTAATGTAAATAAACAAACCAGAAAGCTCCTCCAAAGCTTAAAATGTAAATTAAAATTTGCAAACGATTTCAAAATGAATATATGTGTTTCGGCCGTTAACTTTGCGCTCGAATGAAGCGAAAAAATATCAACTTTCGATTATGTGAATTAATTTCGAAAGTTATGTTCTTCTGGTGTTCCTGCGCATTTTTATGAAAGCACCTGGATTAAAATTAAAATAAATATTAATATCTAGTTCTTATCCCACAAGAAAAGGAAATTTATTTTTGGAATAATGTATAATTATTGAGAGGAAAAATTCGGTACTATGTGTGATAACGTTTTTAAATGAATCTCTTTATATCAAATAATGGTAAGTGATAGATGATTTTAGCTACCTTAATTTTTTAAATTTTGTTTTCTTTTTTCGTGGATTTTGAACCGTAGTTTGTTTTATATTGTTACATATTTAATTTTCTTTAACTGTTATGATGGTTTTGCCACCGTCAACACATTAAAAAATCAATTATCTAATTGAATTTTTAAAAATGATAATGTATTCTGCCTATTTTTTCTATATATTTACAACGAGTACTTTATTTATCATGTGCTTGTACATTTATTAGTACTACTAGTGATCATTTTGGCACTTTCAACAAAGGTCAGAAATTTATTATATGAAGTAAGAATATTAAAAGGAACAAGTGCGAAAGGAAGTTAACTATCAAACTAAGTTCTTGCTTACTGAAACGACGACTTACGGAAAAATCTAAAATGCCTTACTCAAATTGTGGCAAACGTGAATTTGATGGGATCATCTTAGTTTTGATTGCGGATTTATTTATTCGGAATGAAACTTATTCTAGACATTCCTTTTCTGATATTATTCTTCTCTGCTCTGAGAACAATGTAATAACAGATGAATAGTAATAACATAGAATAATTAGTTTAAAGAAAGAAAAAGAGAAGGGAAGTGTGTTCGAAATATGCAATTATCCATGTGACACGTTTTAACATGCATTTTCAAAACTAGTAAAGAATAAATCTGACATTATGTCAAAATAAATGGTAATTTATAAAAGACTCAAATACGATATTGCGAATTTCAATTCAAACCCTCATAAATAATAGCCATTTCGTGACTGTAAAATTGCAAAATATCGTCATTTGACACGTTACATTTAGTCTTAGGTAAAAGCAATTTTTTTGCTACGGGAATAAATGTTTCTGTTGGCAAGGGAACAAAAGTACCAGAGGAAGTGTTCTTCCCTAGACCTTTTGTATTGTTGCAAAAATGTAATGTCGCTTTCCTGCCTGACTAGTCTTATGTTTGGGAAGGGAGTTTTATAGGGGATGGCCGGGCCTGGACCCCTGGGCTTGGCGACCATTTTGAGGACACATTTGGCGATCTTGGCGGCAAATCTATGATTCCAGAAAATACGACGCATTTCTCGATATCTCTATTAGGAAAGAAAATATGCTTCAATGTATGAGAAAACATCACGTGACGTCACGGCCTGTCAGGGAAAGTATTTAAGGGCCACGCTTGTATCAGAGAGGAGAGTGTTGATAGACTGGAACGAATTTGGAGTTTCGTCTGCAGTTGGAGCTAAAAAGCTGGTGAGCTCAGTGCTACTGAAAGTGCTGTTATTGTCGTTATTAGTGATTTGCTGACTGTTTGTGTTGCTAAATCTCAAAAACTGAACTGTTATTACCTGTGAATTGTTGTCTCTTTATGTTGCTAATCTGTGCAGGATCTATTGTTTCCTATTACCTGTGCTTCGTGTTTCCCTGCATATTTGTGAATAAGCCTTCATTCTCCATTATCCTGCTTGTTGGACTGTTTACACCATACAATCACAGAACGATTTTTGTAATATAATTCGTCATGCTTATGTTTGGCCTCATTGTACAGTAATTATAATAGGGTATGTGTTTTGGACCTCATTCCATTGGTCCAAAACATATAAAATTAGAGAAATCAAGAAGAAATTATGACATCTAAATAATCTAATTTTATAAAATTCCTCAGAATATACAGGTGTCCACACTTATCTTGATCAATAGCTAATTTCCAAACCGTTAGAGATAGGCATAGAGTTTTAATTGGAAAAATGCTTTAAATGAAGGGAAACATTATAATATATGTTTTTTGAGTCACTAAATATATTTCTGAAAGAAATACGAATTCTACCTTTTTATCACCCGGTCTTATCAGTCATATTTAGTAAAATATTTTTGACACTCTAACATTTTAAACAAAAAAAAAGTCCCACTCTTCTGCGACTAAAACTGAGCGAGTTATGGAGCTTCGAATATCATGATTTTTAACCAATCAGCTGTCTCGTCGAGCGAGTGCTGTGCATTGATTGGTGGATCGTCTTCGAGACGGCTATTGAAATGGTGTAAAGGGGTCTTAGTCAACGATATTCAAAGCTCCATAATTCGGTCAGTTTTAGTCGCAGAAGAGTGGGACTTTTTTTTGTTTAAAATGTTAGAGCGTCAAAAATATTTTACTAAATATGACTGATAAGACCGGGGGACCGTATAAAAAGTTATAATTCGTAACTTTTTCAGGAATATGTTTATTCACTCAAAAAATATATATTATAATTCTTCCCTTCATTTAAAGCATTTTTTTCAATTGGAACTATGTGTCTACCCCTAACGGTTTAGAAATTAGATATTGATCACGATAATTGTGGACACCCCTGTATACATAACATTTACATCCTATTGTGAATATATGCGTATAATTATAACAATTAAAAAAAATTGCCACATCAAATGCAAAATATGGTGGGATTCCTCTGTAAAGTAACTTGATTAATTAGGTCTTAACTATAATGATGTGTTAAAACACTCAGAATTACAAGATTCTGTGAAATATTTCGGAATAACCACAGTAACGCTATTTTTTTGTTACGTTACAATCTCTGACAAAGAAGGCTCATTTATAAAATGAGTAAATGCTAAACATTAATCAGTTATAAGTATCAGAAGTTTTTGTTTCGGTACATTCTTCTAAGCTGAAGATAAGTCCTGGCTCTTACAAAAAAAACTGATATCGATCTAAATCATCCGAAATAGCTCATTTTTCAATCTGAAACAAGAAATAAGAAGACTCGCAACAAACATTCATCACTGGCCTGCCAAATTTTACAAGTTCCCGCGCTTTTCAAATAACGTGCATCGGAATAAACGAACTAATATTCGCGACTTGAACTGCTTTTCTACCTATATCTACATCATGTAGCCTCAGGCAAAGTTCAGCAAAGTTATGGATTACAATGAATTTAATCTTATTCCCTGCTTTTCCACTTGAAGTTTGAGGCATTATTTGTTCCATATCCTTTTATCCAGAAGCTAATTTCCCATCCATTTAACGTCCATTAATGAAGCTGGCTTAGTAAATAACGAAAAGTAGCTCCGATTTTTATACTGAAGTGATAATGCTCTTTCTTTTTTTGTAATTTAAAAAGAGGTAGTTTTCTTGAAAGAATTTAGTTTATTATGCTTTTATAACGATATCAGGCAAAGAGAGCTCATTTTCTGAGATTCCGCTAAAAGTTTCTTGATTTAATGCGAGATAACGGTATCTCTCGAATCTATACTAATAGACTCTTCGTTGCATAATCCAATGAATAAAGTCATTTTGTTGAGAGCTGTATTTGAAAATATATTGCTTCTTAAGATACGTTAATGTCAGTGGAAGTCTTCTCTATGGAGATGTACAACCGTCTTCAGTATGAATCTATTCATGATTGCAGCTGGTTTTGCGTGAGTTTTAATCTAATCTTTCAGGAAGAATACAGTTTACTGTGAAGTGCTCTGTAAGATATCTTATCGCGCATTAAAGAAACTATAAGGAATTTTTTATTAAAGTCATAACAATTTCTGAATATAGAGCAATGTTTCGAACTATCATGAAACGTCACCGCTTACCCCTACGCATGCAACCATGTCAGATATTCAACAGTTGGGTGGATGCTGAATGCAAACTGCTGATTTATCCGAACTGGAGACCGCAGTGCAGTCAGGCTATACTTTATTTTCTCTTCAGCACTTATATTTGACCCCTTCTTGATGCGCGTCGCATGACAGACGTTCGGTTCTTTAGTGCCCGTAAGCTATTTAAATCCATAATTAAGTCAACGTAACAATTAATTTTGAAGACAAAAATCACCTGGTCACGCTTAAATGTCTCAAGTATCCCTTACCATCTTAAATGCGAGGTGTGTTTTTTGAGTAAGGGCCGTTTGAAAATAAAAACCAAACGAAAGAAAATTTTGAAAAAACCAAATTTATTTTCAGATTCTACATACATTTATCTATTTTTCAACAAAGCTGCCAAGTTTGTTTAAACACTTATCATACCTTACAACAAGATTTTGAATACCCTCTTCATAGAAACTTGCCGCCTGCTCGAATAACCAAGAGGGCACGGCTGTTTTCACGTCTTCGTCATCGATGTAGTGGTTGCCGCCGAGATGATGTTTGAGATGGCGGAAAAGATGAAAATCGCTCGTCGCAAGGTCGGGGCTGTAGAGGGGTGGTCCAAAACTTCCCAGCCAAAAGAGTCCAATAAAGCTCGGGTCTGAGCTGCGGTGTGAGGCCTTGCATTGTCATGGAGTAGCAAAATTCCCTCTGTCAGCATGCCGCGTCTTTTGTTTTGAATCGCTCTGCGTAGCTTTCGCAGGGTTTGACCGTAGGCTACTACCGCATTTATGGTGGTTCCCCGCGTTGCATGAAGTCGACCAACAAAACACCATGCCTATCGCAAAACACGGACGCCATGATCTTAC
>BGPR01018624.1:16829-30561 GCA_013235015.1 Araneus ventricosus | reverse complement strand
CCTTCGGATGACCAACCGTGTTCATAAAATGACCCCAACGCCAGTTTCTGCCGAATATTTAATTTTGAAACAAATGTAGTGCTTTCAGTTTCTTCTCAGCTGAATTTTACGCTTTTTTATTGCGAATTCTGAATTTATCTCTTCCCCCGTGGATAAATAAATACATAAAAAAAATTACATTACCCTCAGCCAAGGGTATTCGGTTCGTTGTGTGTGTAAGAACACTCGACAAAAAATCCACCAAGAAATCTAGTAAATGCAATCGATTTGTTTGCAAAAAGCATGTCAATATCATAACAACAATATGACATCGAATATTTTGTATTCGAATTCCTAATAGTAATGTGAATTATTCATCATTTTATTTTTGGAGCATTTTGTTGCAACTATATTGCATTTTCTACATTTTGTACGTCTGCAACTCTTATATATATTATTAAATGATTTTAAAATCTTATTTTTGAGTTTTATTTGATATGGTACCACATGGTCTTTCATGTTTCAATTTTCCTCATGGTCATCCAAAGGTTAATCATAAAGATAAAAAGTACAGTCTAAATTGATTTTTCTCTGATTGTCATTAAGATATTTACACATGTTTTCTGCTAGACACAAAAACAAGCCGGATACTTTAACAGGTAAATTATTTTAGTTAGGAAATGCTAGCTAATTTTACAAAATAAGAAAGCATTCAAAACAAAGTACTTATCTTTCTTGAAGTGGACTCACAAACACCTGGGAGTAGAATCCAACACCAAATTGTCCACGTTGCACATCCACTGGAGGTGCTGGAATGGCTCGTTTTCAAGCATTTATTTGTCCTCTCCATTTCGTGTTGATGGTGACTTGGAGTTTAGAGGAGGTCAGACATGTACATGTTTTTTTTAACTGATAATATTCAGAGCCATCTGCGGCTGGATCTAAAAGTTGAAATGCCACCAAATTTCGAAGGTGGACTAATGATGACATGGGGAAAAAGATTCTGGTAAAAAATAGTTCCCATAATTGCCAATAGGTGCATATTTGGCGCTGTTGTAGCCTACACAACTGAGAATTCGACAAATGAATAACAAAGAAGAAATTCCAGTGTATAAACTCGTTAATCCTTATCGTGCCAAGCATTGAAAAAATTAATATTTTTTTATAAAGTCTCAAATATGCATATCTCTAAGCCTATGTATTCGCATAAAACTAAAAAAATTACAAAACTTTTATGAGCTGCATCGGTACTGGCTGTCCTATAAATAGGGCAATGGTACAATCCACTACCATTCGTTTTCACATAGGCGGATGGGAGAAAACATTTTAAGGGTAGTCCAGCGTTAATTTTTTTACAGACAGTTGTTCATTTTCCTCCACAGGGTTTATAATTGGCATCTTCTTTGTCTGCTTTCTAGGTTTTTTACAATTAAATGTTCATTTCTAAGCTTTAGAAAATCTTCATTAACATGTTGAACATACAGTTTCCTGCAAGATAGCATCTTTGGAATAGAAAGTTCCAAATAGACAACTGTTTTATGTCTTCGAAAATCAAGCAGGCTAAGATTATCTTCACTAAATAGCCGATTGAGCTTGCATGAAGCAAAAAATGCTGTTTCAAACGCATTAATAAATAAATGCCAGTGCCATTTGCAGGTGTGGATTATCAAACAGGTCATCTCTGTTTTTATGTTTATTGTAGAATGTTGACACATTAGTACCTTTACCTGTTTTCATTCACATGAAAAATTTACACGGTATTTTAAAATGCTAGGATTAAGTTATTTTCAAACGAAAACAAAATACAAGCATACAAAATCGAGAAAAACTAGATCTGCTTTCATGAATTTGAAAATACAAACTGACTTCACGATCTGTCGTTGGTGAATAATTAACTCTCCCCCTCACATATCTGGTATATAATACGCACTTTTCAGACATATAATTAGTTGTGGAGTAGCAATGTTTAGAATATAACAGAGAAAGAAAAGACAATCTCCATTACTAACTGATGTGTGTTCGGTAGTAGCGCATTGTGCCATTGTCCTGTTCTTAGAACAGTTGTAAATGCAAGAAAAAAATGACAGTGCTCTTTTACTTGTATAAAAGTATGGAATATTACCTCAATAACTTTAAATTTATGTTTTTCTTGGTTCTCAAAACTTGAAAAAACATGTGTGTTGAAAATGCAGAAGAAAGATTCTACAAAATTAATCATTTAAAAAATTTAATAAAAAATATCAAACTTTAAGTTAAACTTGTGATAAAGACAAATATATAGTAAAATGACTCTTGAATAATAAGTCGCCTTTAATTAGAATAAAATATTCAAACTAATTTATATAAAGATCGCTTATATGTGCTGACCTATTTTTAGGACAATGTAGAAATATGGATTAAGACAGCAATAGAAGTGCCCCAAATGGTTACAGAGATGAAATTACAGAGCACCAGACTTCTCAATGTGACCACCCTTTACGGGCACCATACATTAGGATCGTGTACAAAACATTTTCGACGGCCGAAATTAACATGTCACCAGGAATGAAGGCGGTATCTCACTGCAGAATTTTTCCCCATCAAGGGACAATGGTTTCGACGGACGGTTTCTCCTTTAATGTGTCCTTGAGCGTAGAGGGTGGACGCCCCTTCCTTACGATCTGACAACCCCCCCAAAAAGGGATGACAGTTACAATCTGTAATTGCCTTTTTGGCGATGCAAATAGGGTTTTTTTTTTGCCGTTTGTATTTTCGATGTCCTTTCATTTCCGCGTTGGACTTCGCACTGGTCGTTTGTTGCTGTTGCTTTTGTCTTCATGGATACCAATAGTTTGGTTTACGCTGAGGCAGCTTTAGTGGTGATGGATGACAGGGGTGATTTTAAAACAGAAGGAACAAAAAAGAAGAAAAATCTTTAATGCAAAAATGACGCGTTTAAAATATTATAATTCACAAAAATCCTCTCACCGTCTGAAACTTTCTAAAAAATTAAAAACGGTCAAGAATTAATTATCGTGAATGTGCAGACGACACACAGTATTTGCGAATAAAATTCCAAGAAAATATTTTCACTTGTTTTTTATTTCTACAGCATACTAAAAAATTAGTATAGCAGTTTTATTTATATAATTTATCAACATAGTTAAAAGGCACAAAAAAAAATCCCTAAAGAAATGTATACATAGTAAATAAAAACATAAAGGGTAGATGCTCCACTTTTGGAAACTGCACCAGTTTTGGACAAAACGCATCTCTTTGCCCAGAACTTAGCTACTGATTTGATATTAACCAATAAGATGCATTCCTACACCTTAAACAAACTCTTCTTTAGTAATTTACAATATGATTAGTTCAATTTTCCTTAACATGCGACTTGCAAGAAAATTAAATGCATGAACATGTATCAAGTACTCGCAAGTGTTGCAATCTTTCATCGGCAGACTGTCAGAAATAACTGTTAATTCTAAATTATCTTCAGGGATTATGAGGTTTTTTTTTTTTTATTTCCTAAAGGGATGTTTTAAGTATTTGCATATAAATTCAGCCTTTTAAAAAAATTATCATGTATAGGGAAGACCAGGTACAGTGGAACACTTTTGTATAGCAAACTATGTTTTATAAAAGGAAATAATATCAAATCAAATATTTGGGAGCCGTACAAGCGAAATATTTATATAGAAATTTGGATAAAACATGTGTAGGCGAGACTGATGTATAGTGGACCTAGGGGTACAATTTAACCATTCTGTATTATTTATTTTATTTCTGGTTTTGAATTTTTCTTATTGTGGCACATAAGTAATGACCTCAAGTTCTGAAAAAATCTTAAACAATGTGCCTAACTGACAATTAAGCCACGTTTTTCTTGTCTGGTGATATGTAGTAGTAAAAAGTAAATATTTTCAATGAAGCATCTTGTCGATTTTTTGGATTAAATAGTTGTGATTTGGAAACATTGTTCTACACAATAAAAAGGTAATATAATATTATTATATTTAATGCAGCTAAAATAACTGGATGTAAATTTTTTCATCTATTTGCTGTCAAAGTTCCACAAGGGGCACAATAGACCACCAAATCTGGGGTATAATGGACCATTGCATCCCAGTTCTGTATCCCATATGATTGTAGAAGTGAGTCATTATATGAGAATAAGTAAAGTGTTTTATTTTAACGAGTAAATTAACAATTGAATCATTTAGTGTGCATTTTTAAGTGTAATCTATACTATATTAATCCTAATTAGGCACTAAAGAATAGTAAAAATAATTGAAGCTATTTATTTGAGATTTTTTTTTTCAATTCCTACTATTAGTTCACCCTCTCCCTATATATATATATATATCTTGTTCAAATTTTGCAATCGATTTTAAACTAACTTCCCGATGAGCTGGAGACTTGAAACTTTAAACATAGCTCAGAACTAGATGACAATGCAAAATTAATTCGTTTTCTTGTGTGTCTGTCATTTCATATTTTGCATGACGCATGTGCAGTACGTTTTTCATTATATCTCGAAAACTATCAACATTACAGACTTGGTTCTTGGGTATATGGATGGCCCATGGGATCATCGAAGCACCCCCATATTTTAGCCGTATCTTTGCGCATGCGCAGTACATTTTTCATTATATTCGAAAACTATCAACATTACAGACTTGGTTCTTGGATATATGGTTGGCCCATGGGATCATCGAAGCACCCCCATATTTTAGCCATATCTTTGAGCATGCGCAGTACATTTTTCATTATATCTCGAATCACCTAAGTAGGAATTGACTTAAATTTTTTTTTATATTACTTATTTTCTTTTTTACATTTTGTAAACAGTAAGTAAATTTTAATTCTTGTATTATAGCTATATTAAGGATAAATTAAATAAAATAGCATCATTTTTTAAAAAATTACACCTATTAGTTTGTATGTATGGATATTATTTATAAATTAATTATTAAATTATATAAAATTAATTAAATAAGAGGTTAGCATTGTCCCATAAGAACATTTCCGTATATATATTTAGCCTAATTTTGTCATTACAAAGGAATATGTTTAACTTAAGTTTTCATCATTACATGAAAAGGATATATTGAGCTTTATTTTTCATGTTTATTTTAACCATGCCTAGAAACCGCCTAGGAAAAGCGATAGAGGAACTGTTTCACATGAAGTTATGGAGCAGGCTGTAAAAAGAGTTCAGTCATTCAGTCTGTAAACCGGAGACTTTCAATGACACAAAAATCTTTTAATATGTCATTTTCAAACTTTATTATTGTTAATCTTGTCTCTTTTCTATTGTTAATCTTGAACATGAACTGAAGCCATGATAAACAAATATGAGATATTCTATATTTTGAGTTACTAAAAATGCACTACATTAATATATTTTTCAAAAATTCATTGATGGTCCATAGTACCCCATGCTGTGGACCATTGTACTCCGGGCTTGAATTACAATGGTCTACTTTGTCACTTGTTACTAAAAGATAAATATTAACAAAATATAGATAATTATAGATTTAGAATCAGTGTAATATAAACCTTAACCCTTTGCGGGTATGTGCGGCTTAAAATGTGCGCCAAAGTTCACCGGTTTCGATAGTGAGGTGTAGGGGAAATCCAGTCAACGAAGAAGAAAACTGCTAAAATTCGGACACAAATGTATATAATATCCATCTATTCAAACCCCTAATCTTATTAAAATATAAAAAATGAAGTTTTATGTAATTAAATAAGCACAGAGTTTGAAAAAATGGGATGGCGTATAAAGTGCGCCAACCTGATCCGTGTGTTCTAAAAATTTACCTGTCCGCAAAGGGTTAATGTGTAGATAATTTGTATAAAATTTTTATGCAAAAAAGAAAAAGAATCAGTACTTTGAGTATAAACATTCAAAATTTACAAAAGTGGTTCATTGAACCTCGGTATCCCCTACTTTTTATTCAAAAGAAAGAAATCAGTTCTTGTATTGCAACTCACCTGCATTCATTTTTAACTGCGTGCGCTTATCTTTTAGTACTTTTGCCCTCCTAGTTTCGCTGTCCCTACCTACAGTCATTAGTAACATACCAAGCTTCAACTATCTTTCTTGCACATTTTTAATTTGAAATTTAAAATAATTCATTTAACCCATTACATACCGAATTCAGATCCAATTGTAGTCAATTTTTTGCATACTTCATCTCTTATTCCTATACAAGAAAGATATTAATCATTAAAGTATGAAGAAAAAACTTTTACGTAATTTTATTTTATATGCGACGTTCCAATTGGGAACATTTACCACTTCCCATAGCTAAGCATACGTATGGAGGTAAAATTAAAAATTTGTGAATTTAAATTAATTTTTTACCCAAAAAATACAGAAAGTTAAACTTAATTGTATGCCGATATTCAGGAAATACAGTAGAGTCTCCCTACAGCGTATTTCTCCCTATAACGAAATTTTTAATCGGAATGTTAAATAACATTCAAAATATTCTCCATATAACGAAGTGGTTATCTCCCTATAACGAATTTTTTCAGACCTTTATCTTTTCGATTTTTGTCATTTTTGAAGGAAGTTGCTAACTTCTGTGCAAACAAATCGCTCATATGTGCCTGTTTCTGGAACCACTCGCATTGTTCATTCCAGCGATAACACATAACAATAGAATGCTATGTGAAGGGTAATGCAGTTGTGGGGACCTGGGTTTCTACAGAGGAAGCAACATTTCTACGGGTCAAGATTCCAAGAATCGGGGTGGAGTGGGGGTGGAAACAGCAAACGGATGTGACAATACGCATTTTATGTTTATCCGTACTAGTACATATTATTCTCTAAACTGGTGAATTGTCTTCACTTTTAAGCATTTTATTTATACAATAAAAATTAGCATAATTTTAACAAATTTATAATAAATATTACTTCATTTTTAATTGAAAGTCATAATTAAATATTTTTGAACTTATCGCACATACTAAAAGGTTTGTAACATTTACTTAAATAACTGCACAAATCTCTAATCTCCGTATAGCGAAATTTTCTCTATAGCGAATTTTTCAACTGGAACCAAGCGATTTCGTTATAGGGAGATTCCACTGTATCTGAAATACAATCCTTTTTTCAGGAAGCTTTCTATATTTTCTGTAAGTTGCTGTAAACTCTTTTGTTTCAAAATCACCCCCACCATCATCACCACAAAAGCAGTCTCAGAGTAAACCAAAGTATTCGTATCCATTGAAATTAAGGAACATACAACAGATTGGACCCGGTTTACACTTGCGATTTGTGTCGTGGAAGCAATAAACCAATAATTTGCGGTAAAAGCCATAAACGGGACAAAAGATATTAAGAAGACCTAGCCGAGCCCCACGTGCCCCTTACGGAGAGTATTGTGTCTGCTACAAACTTTTGCCGCGACTGGAAAAAATATCGCTGATGCAAAACTCTCCGCAGGGGGCATGTGGGGACACATGTTAGGTCTTCTCAAAGTATTTCATCTCCTTTTGAGTTTCATCGCAAATGACTGGTTTATTGCTCCCACTACACAAATCGCAAGTGTGTACCGGGCCTAAGGGTTATAAAAAGTCATTTGAAACTGATATCATCAATTCAAAATTACCATTATTGAAGGCGCGAAGGTGTATTGAAAAGAATGGATCATCATTCTTATGAGCACTATGCTAATGATAAATTAATTAGTAACAGACTTGACAAAAAGCCAAAAATGATATTATAGCACACTGCCAATAAAGGACGTGTGGGTACTCTTGATCAACTTTTGAATGCATATATTTGTAAAAGGAAAAAAAAAAATTATCTAGACTTTGGTTACATTTTATAATGAACTAGATAGTTCTGCTTATAATATAATTATTCTCTGTACATAAATAATGGGAATAGAATGAATGAAATGAAATAGGAATGGAATGAAAACAAATGAAAGAAAGGAATTTTTTTAGAAGACCTAGACGAATTATTAATTACTTCATATACTTAGGGAAAACAACATCTCTAAACAAATAATGAGTCACATAATATAGTCAAAAGTATGCAAGGTGAATGGCAAAATGATTTATCATTAACATCCGTTGTTAAATCACAGTTGATGATGCATTTTCTGTCAATCAAGCATGATGATAAAACAAATATATTGTTTAAGAATTAAAATACATTCTTTAGAATTTATATTATTACTAACCGCCGTTGGCGACCAGCTGGTTCGTTGAAAATATGATCTTGCATCATTTTATAGTCATGGTTATAACATACGGCTTAACAAAGTAATTTTAAACTTCAGATTGTGGTAGATATTTAACCCGAGTTCTATTAGTGATCTTGGACCTCTTCTGTTCATTGTCTACATAAATGTTCCTAATGGAGTCAAATAACTGATAATGTAATGTATCCTCTGATTCCACGTGGTTGGCACTATCTTCACTTTCTTATTCCTCTTGTAAAATCTGCATTTGATTTCAACATTAAAATGAGGTTGCACATTTTATGGCCAGCGGCATGTTAGCAGGAATAAAACATGCTTAGAGTAGAATGAAAACATTGCAACCATAACCATTCAGCTTATTGGATATATTTCTTAATGTAGGCAAAACAATATATCGGAGAGCTTGGTTTGCAGATTTCACAAAAATTTTGATGAAATAAAATATGAAAACAAAATGTATCAGGATATATTATTTCATATTACAACAATGAAAGACAAATACGTAAAAGAATTATGTGTTTAAACATTGAAAACGTTTTGAGTTGCGTTGCGACAATGAAAAGTATAGTTGTAAATTGTGGCAAAAAAAAAAATCTGAATTGGTAAATTCGAGAAAACATTGCACGGCAACTTAATTTCTAGGTAATTTAATTTCTACTCAAAATTTCAAAAAAAGGGCTCCGAGGGGCACATTCCTACCCTCCAAAGTATGTTTGTGCCAAATTTCGTAGCTCTAGGTCCAGCGGTCTGACTTATAGAGCACCAACACACACACAGACACGCACACAGACAGACAAACACACACTCTCCTTTATTATCAGTAAAGATTATAAAAAAAGCTTAAATATAAAGTTTTAATTTAATATATAAAGTTGTATATTTTATATCTTTATAAAATACAATTTTATATAAGCTATTTCTTTGTAAGATGAATCATTAAGCATAATAAAATATCTTAATTCATTAATACATTCCATGTGCTCATCCTATTCAATGGATGCGCAAATCCTCGAACTGTTTGTAACGATAACATGGCTATAAAAATATAATTTCTAGGTCCCTACAATATCGTTATAGACAAGTTTTACCGTATAATAATCGAGCAACTGATATCAAATTATGATATTATTAAAATATTGTATTGTCATCAAGAGTACAAAAGTGTACAAATTAACAGAAAGGACAATAAAGGTAAATAGAATTTTATCTCTTGCTACTATATCTGCAATTAACATTTCATCTGCAAAACAATCATTATTATAAGAAACAAATATATTGTTTAAGAAGTAGGAAAAACATACCTTCAAGCAACATTATCATATTTTTGTCTGAATAGTAAATATATAGGAGGTTAAAAACATTATATTTCGCCTTTTTTTTATACTTATATTTACGTAGTATTCATCGCATTATTTTTCAAATATATCAAGGTAAAACCAAAGTGTACGGTACATCTCTCGCCAAGCTGGCGCCAAATCATGAAAAACTCGCCAAACGTCCGCCATGTTACAGTCCGCTATTGGCTTACCACATTTAGCGATTTTTCGTCAAAGAAAATCCAAGTTTGGCGCCGTACCGTACACTTTGGTTGAGCTTAAAGTTTATTAAGAAAATTTATCTATAAACATAATTTTGTCCTGAAAGCAGAGAGATCATAGCACCCTGTACTGAATATTTAGTATTCGCTTAATATTGACACAACCGCAACATGGTCATAGTAAATGCAAACAGAAAAGTAGATTTAAATATGTAATTATTTTTACTTTTTCATTCACACTTCAATATTTAGCATTCGAATTAATTTTTCAGCTTTATGCCTCATCGAATGTTAGATCGAAGACATTAGTTATTTATTCACAACAAAACATAATTAACATTGGGTATTTATTGTATATCACCAAATAAAATGCAAAAAAAAAAAAAAAAAATACAACTTATACTAATCTACTTGCATCAGTTTTTGCAAAACTTTTTTTGGAGTTTCTTTTACGCAACCAATACTTAAGTTTTTTCGATTAATATTTATGACATGTCAGTTCAAACTATAGTGATTATCAGAATAAAACAAATAAAGAAATTATAAGCATGTATATGTAGCAATTATTAAATGTAATTATTACTGATAAAATCATTAAAAGCACGCGAAATTATACTATTTTAAAACACAATGATTGATAAGTCGAAAAACTACAAATACGTGAAACAAAGGGATTTAGAGTAATTATGCACGAGGTCCCCACAAAGCCCACGTGTTTTAAAACATGACTTTTATATAACTTAACTAAACTACTAGCTGAATGCGTAGATCCTGTATTCGCCTCTGAGCAGATTAGAGAAATAATTTGAGATAATATCGTTTATGCTGATAAACGGGGGGAGGAAAGTAACAAAACAAAATAATTTTTTGAAATTGTCAATGAAATCACGTGCTTTTTTTTTCTTCGAGAAGTCAATGTTTAAAATGTATCGCGTCGTTAAAGTTTTCAAGCTATCATTAAACTAATTAATATCTTACTGAATAACAAATGATTACTAAAAAGACATTCAATAAAAGTGCACTTACTTTTCGAGAAAGTGTTTAACACGTTCTTCGGAACAGGCAGCAGGGTTAGAAAGTTCCTTTCATAATAAGGAATACTTGGTTGAGACACAAAGAGAGAAATGTACAGTTGGCAACGTGACCTTCAAACTGATTAAATAGGTTTTAGGAATACATTTATCCGTCCCCATTTTTGTCCGCGAATCCCGAGGTTTATGCCCGCCCCCTCCCTCCCTCAAGACTCCTCCCCAGTGACAGCGCTTTCATCATCTAAAGAATGAAAGATTATACGAGTCGCTGATTGGAATGGGTCAGCGGATAAGACGTTTGCAACCAAAACCGATGGACGCAGGTTCGAGCCTCGAACTTTCCGTTCGATTCGGGAGATTTTTCTTAGCGACATGAAAGAAGATATGCTAGGAAGCTTGCGAAGTTTAATTTATTTTCTTCATTTAAGTGAAGCTTTGAATTTCACACTTTTGTAGATATATTGTTTAATATTTATTATTAAGTATTGAGAAAAGAGAGCAATATAAAAATTTATCAAGTCAATACTTTTAGGGTTTCTAACTCGAAATCGTCGGTCAGTTGAATTTTTTAATTCGTAGCTGGAATTTTCTATCGCCCTATTGTTAAAATATCGTCTGTCAATCGAATTTATTTTACTTCATTCGAAATCAGATCGGAAAACCGTAAAGAATTTTTTTTCTGATTTATTTTTGCTAATAAAGAAAACTTTGTACTTTATGCCTTCCGTCTCTGTTCTATTTTACATCGCAATTCAATTTAAAAAGGATTAAAAGATTTCTACATTTTAAAAAAATTCTTTAAGCATTTTAGATGAGTACAAGACTGTTTATTTTGAAATTTCAGTGCACATTTTTTTTTCAAAGTACCAATACTAAGTTCTCTATAAATTTATTAAAACTCCTTAATTATATATTAAAATTATTACTTTTAAAATTATGAGAATTTTTCTTTATAAATAATAAGTTTCAAACCATTTATGCAAATCTGTACTTGTATACTTTTATTTTCAACACTGTAATTGGTTTTTCATTCGTCATGTTGTCAGAAATAAAAGTTAGAAAATTTAAAGCAACTATTTTTCATTCAACCTTATTAAATTTGACTTTCTTCATGTTTATAATGATGGAATTCGGTAATCGATTTTTCACACGTTTCCTGATCTGCTAGAGGTTTGAAATTTCTTACCCTTAAGTGTTCTTGATAAAAATACATCAATTGATTATTTTCCGATAATTTGATAACTATTTGTTAATTTTCCTATTTTTGATTGATCATATTGATTATTTTCCGATATGAACTGTCAATTAATGAATTTATTTAATTAAATTTTAATTCCAAACGACTGGCACCACGGAATGAGGAATTTCAGAATGGGGGTGGCACTAGTGGGGAAACCTGGGCTCACGGCCCCGCTGTCGGCGAGAAATTTATGTACCCCGTTCACGCAAGGTTGTATTCAACTAATAGATAAATAAATATTTGTAGAAAATTTTAGGACAATTTTATTACGCACCTTCCTCTATACAGAACGCCGTCGCAGCAAGTAGTGGCCCCCCCCCCGGGGGGCAGCGCGGGCCCCCCCCCCCCGTCGGGCGGACGCTAGCACAAATCTTGTTCCAGAAAGAACTGATTTCACAAATCAATAATATTTATAATACTGAAATAAAAATTAACTAAAACATAAACTAAATGCAATCAACTAAATTAATTAATTGAAAATTAAATAATACTTAAATAAACTGAAACTACAAAGTGGAGAATAAGTAAAACTAAAAAGACCATTTAGTGCTCCAATAAAAGTGTATTTGTAAATACTGTTTCTATTCAGTTTTCTTCTTCCTTAAAGTAAATCTGCAATTTTAGTTTTTTCAGTTTCCAAATGTGTATCTTTCAATATATTGCACCAGAAATAAATCTGGAAAGCATCGTAAAGTAGCGAATACCGTAAAATATTTCTGATCTATGTATATAATTTGCATGAAAAAAATTCCCCACATGTTTGACACAAAAGATTTTTTCATTTCTTTTCTTATCCCATTGAATTTTAAAACAAAGATTTGTAAAAAGAATTGATAATTTCTTTGTTGAATAATACTAGTTGAATAACCCTTTATTTCTAGTCAACATTCAGTGAATCATAAATTCCAGAAAGAGATTTATTTTAATGATGGATATTGAAATATGCTGAAGAAGGAATCGTAAAAATAAACGAAACATTGCTGTTCTCAATGTAACTGGTGCATCTCTCATATGATCGTCACACAAGAAACCTTTACACACAAAGATGGGGGGTTTAATGAAGCGCACGGTCTCAAATGGGCCACAATCTTCCAACCTCATGAGTAGGAACAATAGGCCAAACGATGATGAGTTGAACCTGATTGTGGGATCCGGTAGGGGGTCGTTCACAAATGATGTCACGCTGGGAGGGGGTTCGTGAAATTGTGACAGTTTGTGACAAGGGAAGGGGAGCGAGTAACAAGAAGTGTGACATCACACATTTTGGTTAAAATAAAAACATTTAAAATCAGCAGATTAAATTTTGAAGTCATTTTGAAATTACCAGAATTTGAGGGTATTTTTTAATCGGGGATAAAACAACTTTCATATGATTTTTTTTTCACTTATATTCCTTTCTTTTTCAAAAAGGCATTCAGGGTAGGTTCTGAGAATATGGTAGCAGCAGAAATTCTTCACTATTAGAAGTAAACCTCCCCCTGTCACACCCTTGAAATGTCCAACAAGAGATACGTCGCCCCACCTGGGTGAGTGGTAGAACTGATAGTGGCACTAAATCTGTTTAAGAGTATTTTGTGTTCATAAAGTAAAGATAAGATTTAAAGTAAAATATATCAAAATTCCAAAATACTACTGTTTACAATTGCTCTTTTATATTAATATTCTATTACTATTGTATATTAATTAGGTTTTATGTTGTAAACTATTGTATTTTATTACTATTGTATATTAATTAGGTTTT
>BGPR01018624.1:2775-16819 GCA_013235015.1 Araneus ventricosus | reverse complement strand
TTGTAAACTATTGTATTTTATTACTATTGTATATTAATTAGGTTTTATGTTGTAAACTATTGTATTTTATTACTATTGTATATTAATTAGGTTTTTTGTTGTAATCTTATTTTATACAAAATAAGTAAGCATATAATCATTATTATTGTTATGCTCACAAATGTCATTAAGACACATAGTTCAAGTTTAAAAATAAAATTTGAAATATGATCTACAATGTAGTGCTTTGTTTCTGAACAGCAATTTTATATTTATGTAATATAGTGTGACATGTGACAAGGGGGAGGGAGGGGGTAGGGTGAAGTGTGACACTTTGTGACAAAGGGGGGGGGGGTTAAAAATATTGAAAAAAAGTGTGACATCATTTTTGGACAGCCCCTAGCTCGACCTGATGAGGTGTGAGCCCGCTGATGGTTATGCCTGATGAAGCTGATGGAAGGGGGATAGGTGCAGTCAGTATGCTGATTAACAGCTCATGAGTGCATTTAGCACTAAGAGCACATTTCCTTGCTGGGATTTTGCGTTTATGCAATGTCGAGCCGCTTCCAGCAGGGCTGGAAATTCTTGTAGTAGGATTTTCACTTCTTTTAGCGCCTGTAGTGAGTCTTTTAAATCCGTCAGATCTGTGACTTTGTCCGTTTTCGCCTCAAAATGTTTTTTATCTGTTTTTTTCTTCCTTTTTTTCCTTGTCTGCTGTTGCTTGCGAGAAACTTTTTTCGGGCTGCCTGGTTGAGGGTTTTTTATGACTCTTTTAGTCTAGTAAATGAAGGGTTTGAAAAAACAAAAATAATAGTTTTGTAAATTGGTATACATGTTTGTGAGGGGCTTATGATGAACATACTAAAAGTGAGCTCGCGGCAATATCTTGGATTTCATCCCCTTTTTTAATTTTCCCTGAATATTTGCTTTGAATCGTAATCTACTGAATTTAGAGAAGTTTTTGAATTAATTCTGCATCCGGCACACAGTTGGGTACGTACATAAAAAAGTGGACAAAATTCATATGTTTGAAAATCATTTCAGATGATCAAATATACTAAACTTTGTAGTTAAGTAGTTGTAACACACTACTTTAAGTCTTTATTTTTACTTTCTCGTATACGAAGTATACAAAGAGAAAGTATTGTAATCGTCAAAAAATTCGGACTCGAGATTTTGACGAATCTCCACGTTTTAGATCTCCCTGAGTCCGAAAAATACAATTTTGGAATTATATCTGTCTGTGTGTCTGTCTGTGAACACGATAACTCGAAAACTATTAGAGCTACGGAGATGAAATTTGGTATGTGGTCTTTAAACATAATTTGTAGGTTTCTATCAAATTTTGGACAAAATCCGTCAAAGGGAAGTCTGTCAGTCTGTATGTCCGAAGTCATGCGAACACTATAACTCGAAAACTTGAATAGCTAGATGGATATAATTTGGTACACAGTTTTATCGTCATGAATGTAGGTCCGTATAAAATTTTGGGCCAAATCCGTCAACGGGATGACTGTCTGTCGGTCTGTATAATAGCATACTTGTTCAACTCCATACGCATGCGTAAATGCCTGTGCAAAGAAGGGATACTCCGAAAACTTGGCAGTTTGCCAAAAACCAATTCTGGCGGTGAGATTTTGTAAGGAAGCAAACATTTAGGGCGTCTCGTTTTACTTGCGTATTTGAAGCAATCTCTGCGCATGCGCAAGCTATTTAGCGAGCAATCTATTCTCCTGTTTTCTTCTCCGCACGCGGAACTTGCATTGTTAGAGTTTGATAAAAAAATAAATATTGCAAAGTTTTAATACATACGTATCTTATACTTTGAATATGATTCTTCACCTCAATATTTTACTATACTATAATCAACAATGAAAAGCCTTCTGATAGCCATTGCATTCTGGGTTACAGTTGGTCCGAACTTTTTATCAACGCATTGGGAAAGGGAAATGAGAAATGTTTGAAAAGTATACGAGAAAGTTTAGGGGAGGCCACTCCCGCTGGTTTGCATTTGTGTTCTTCATTCGTACCTCCAGATGGAGCAGCGATGCACTGAAAAGCCAGTAGCACCACATTTATCACGATTTTGTCCCTGAGTTCGAAAGAAATCGGAAGTTATGTGTCTTACTATGGCCCAAGGTCTTACCCAATTGCTATCAATGTACTTCAAGTCACTGATCACTTCTCCGATAAGAATTGGCAAATTTGTGCTTGCTTTCAGGGGGAAAACTACCTAAGTATTAAGTGGAATACGAGTTATAAGTGAAAAAATTAACGAAAATTAAATTAAATATTAATAGAAATTGAATTAAAAATTAATTAAAATTCTTTTGCATTATACAGAAAGGCGCATATGCAGCTGCTTCTGATAGAATACACGAAAACAAAATTAGAACTTCAAATATTAAGTTAAAAATTATAAGAAATAAACATTAGTAAAACCTTAATATAAAACACAAAAAAAGCAAATTAGAACGAAAAATACAATTAGAATGAAAGCAAAATGGAAGAAAATTGGAAAAGAACCAAAATGGCGATTCTTCCTCAGAGGCCACACGCCATTGTAGCTCTAAAATAGGACAAAAATTTTCTGAATAAAGGAATGACCATTAGTCAAAAATTGTTCCTTTATGTGGCCTGAATTTTGTCCAACATCTGAAAATAGGATAAAAGGAAAAAAGAAAAAAACATAACAGATACCTTTACAACAGAAACAATAATGAGACAGAAACCTAAAAGCAAAAAGTCATCCTCTTTCAAAACAGACGCTCTAAACAAAGAAAGCCCAATAACATCAAGAAGCAAGCCCCTAGCTCCATCTATGTAGAAGAATTCGAACTATTCTCCAGAAGAACAGAAATTCTTAAAACTATTTTTTAATAATTTATTAACTTTTGGGAAATAACCAGGATATCCGCTATCTTTTAATGTAATTTTAAATTATCTAAAGCCTTAACAAAAGTATATTGGTTATTACAAATATTTTTAATCCCATTAATTTGAGAAAATATAGAATTTTTAAAAATTTTAAACTGAAGACATGTATGAAAATTGCAGAGTGTAATAGCTTTGAACTTAAAATCTTTTCATGGCCTCTGAGGAAGAATCGCCATTTTGGTTCTCTTCCAGTTTCCTTCCATTTTGCTTTCATTCTAATTGTATTTTTCGTTCTAATTTGCTTTTTTGTGTTTTATATTAAGGTTTTATTAATGTTTATTTTTTATAATTTTTAACTTAATTTTTGAAGTTCTAATTAAGTGGAATACCACATACGAGGAATATCCAGAAAATAAAGACCGTTTAGTTATACAAAATGAAAAATACAATATTTATTGGAAAAAACAATTCTGTTACATACCGGAAGCTTCCTTCACTTCTCTACATAATCACATCCTACATTTAAACATTTGTCGTATCTGTTCACAAGCTTCAGAATTCCCGGAACTCATTAAGACAGGTGGTCACTGCATTCTCCACCTCTTTTTCACTTACAAAACATTTACCGCTCAGAAACTCTTTCAGCTTAAGGAAAAGATGGAAATCGCTAGGAGCAAGGTCAGGACTATGGACTGCGCAAGCGGCCTTTTGTTTGAATGCAGTGAAAAACTGGTTTAATGAACTGGCGGCATAAGAGTATAACAAGAGAATTCTGAAGCTCGTGAACAGATACGATAAATGTTTAAATGTAGGAGGTGATTATGTAGAGAAGTGAAGGAAGCTGCCAGTATGTAACAGAATTGTTTTTGCAATAAATATTGTGTTTTTCATTGTGTATAACTAAACGATCTTTATTTTCTGGATGACCCTTGTAGTTTAGTTATATTATCGCCTCGTTTTGAAGCAACACGACTACTATTTTGGGAAGGGTCTCGTAATTTTTAACCGCGGCACCTAAATGGCGTCCCCTCTCCAAAATTCCGCACCACTCCAGCAGGAGAAAGATTCGTCACTATGTATAATTTAGCTTGCAAGAGACCCCATACAGGTCAGAAACAGTAAACGGTTTTCGAGCTTGACTCAAAGCCAAGACCTTACCACTAGGTCACCGCGACCTCATAAAAAAAAAACCTGCAACTTTAAAAAAAGACTCGGAATATTTCCGTAAACTGTTTAGCACTATATTCTTAGTTCGATGAAAAAGAATAGAACATTTTAATCTATCTCACTATATTTAATTCGACTGTAATATATTTTTTTAATTTCTTAAATGTCGTGTTTAACAAAAAGAGTAAAGATTTTAGTCACTGTACAAGTCCCGTTTGTTAGCTTTGCATAGATTGCGGCTTTAAAAGCCTGCATTATTTCTATAGAAACAATTAAATAAAAGTTAAATATTGAGTCCATGAAGTAAAATAATTGGGGAAATATGTAATTAAAATTCATTTTAAATTGTTTACGCTTGATAGACAGATCAATAATACAAACAATTTGCGCTATAAATTAAATACTTTACACTTGGTACGTTGAAGTAGAATTTTAAAGGCGTTCATCCTTTATGATTTAAATTCGAAAAAAAATGTAGTAGTAAAAGCTCTACTTTTGCAAACAGACATCTATGATTTAAATGAATTAACTAAGAAGGTCACTATTTCTGTCAGATAATCACATGAATTCAGTAAAAACAGTAACTTTCAGTTTTAAAGATGCAAGAAGAGGTTATAGAAGCAAAGATGCTCGCAGAGTGGAAAGCATATATTTTTCAGTGGAAAGTAATTAATACAAGTGATAATACTTTTTCTCTTGTGTGCATCGTATTTATTCAATATTGAAATTTTTTTCCATGTTGAAAAAATGATATCATGGTGGATTAATTTCCCTTTCGTATTTATTACGAGTTTTAAATGTTTTATCAAAGTGTGTACGAAGTGCAAATAATCACCACCCTAACACTTTCTACAAAGGCATATAGAAAATGTTGCTTTGAGAACAAACTCCAGTTTATATCTTGAACTGGATATTCACGAGAGCTCCTCTAAATGCAAAATCAGTCACTCCAAGCCAAAGAAGGTCATCAGTTGAGAAATGGCGTAGGTCATCAGTTGAGAATGGCGAATCCGATGAGAAATGGCGTGGTGTGGTTGAAAGTTTGCAAATCTAACTTTTCTTGAAATTCATTCAGACAGCCAGGCCATAAATGCTGAAATGCGGCCTGTGTAGATTCGTGGGGGAGGGGTGGAGACTCTCGCGCAAGAGTAAATCAGAGCAGGTTGGGGGAAGGTATTGTATTGAAAATAAGATTTGTTTAATCTTTTTATATTTTATCTTATTATCAGATGTATAATTTAAGAACTTTTAAATTAATACAAAATTATAAACTTTTAAATTATCTGCAAATTGTACCTTTTAGTAATTTAATTATCATAAATGACATTACACCTGTTGCTTTACTGACACTCTAGTTATCTGCTAATAATTATTCAAGATGGATCTCTACACGTGATAAACAATCTTAAAGTCTCATCACTAAATCAATTAAACATCAAACATTTCACAAATCATTAATTAAAAATTTCCACTTAATTAAACATCTTAGCAACAAGCATAAGGTGCAACCTTAACTTAATTTTAGTTCTTAAATCATCCTTAAAATAATCACCACATTCAATACCAAATAAATTTCATAAATTTCTTAGTTTTGCGTTATGTAATTAATATATAATTAGATGTTATATTTTTATATTAACCCAGGTTCATTCCAAATAGTTACCTCCATCAGTGTCATTAAGGTAGTGAAGAAAAATCAGAACATCTGTTTTCCTTTTTAGCACGAAATCGAACTGAGACTCAGGATCCACGTAAATTCTACCAACATGCCTGCAGGTAATAAGCACACGGTCTACCCTCAGGTATCGCGACAGCAGCCAAGGTCGTGGGGCCAGCTTACAGGCCTTCACCGCTCGCAGATTCTCCGTCAAGTGAAATCTCCTCCAAAAGAAGACTCGCCTGAGGAACACCGCTATCCCTTTCTCCGTTATTTAAGAATCCTTCCTTTTTCAGCGCCAAAAACCATCTCCCCGTCGTACCAAAATCCCTAGTTTTTTGCTTCTCTCTGGAGGCTAAAAAAACCCCAAAATTATGCCAAACTATGAGATCTCTCTTGCAATTAATATTACAACCCTAAAAACCGACGACAAACAAAATCCCAGTCACTCCCACGAAGGGACCCCTCAACGCAGTTAGCAATCCTTCCCTCTCCTTCCAGGAACGGGACACTCTGTCGGGGGGACAGGCCCCAAACAACAGTCCAAGAATGGAAAGGTGAATGACCCATTCCAGAGCACTTCCAGCTTGAAGTTGAAAAAAAACAACCTTATTTTGAGAACTTCCTATTGCAAATAAACTCTACACAACAAAGGCAGGTGCAGTAGGGGATCGGAGTACCCGCAGCCAAGCGCGGATTAAAAGCTAGGCGCACCAGTCTGACGAATGGTGCCCGGAAATGAAGCGTTTTCTTTTTTTAAATCGCAATATATAATGACCCTCTAAGAATCGTTCCCCAAATCTGATTTTAACTTAGCAAGACCGTGTTCTATTTTCGCAATCATAGTACCTCAACAGAAGAAATCTCATTAAAGAACTCGTTATTAGTCTTTGGGTATCGCGCAAATATCTCCCGCACTTATTCAAAGCACTTTTTGCCGGTACCGTTCATTTGTGGCTTCCTAGGGAAAATGCTGAGTAAACCTGCAGTTGGTAATTTTAATAGCATCACGGTAAGTCTGTGTGCAATATTATATGTGTGCCCAACAGCTATTAATGAACTTTATGTTACTAATCGCTTGTCCAGAATTTTACCGCTAATGACTTATCCGATACAACTCTGATGTGTACACCAGACCTAAACATACGTAAAGGCTCATTCAGATAATGATCCAGATGACCAGATATTCTTTTTCCGAGGCTTGAGAAGGAAACTCAATCATTACAGAGAAATCATCTTCTCAGGAAGCTGTCGTTTCAATGATTAGAATGATTGATGTGCTTTTCTTTTCAGCCATTTAGCTATTTTCGATAGTTGAATATCCTTCGTTTTTCTATTTCCCATTCGCACTTCTGTTAAACACCTTTTAAGTGGCATTTGATAACATTTATCAACGATTAAAACTGCTTTTTATTATCATAATCAAGGTGCTTGAAGAGAAGAAAAGCCGCTAAAGATTTAAATATCCTAATGCATTTAGATCGCGTTAACGTCGAAAAGTTTACAGTATTTTGGAGTTTACACATATTTAAAAAGCGACAGTTCGCACAGCATGAATACGACGAGATAAACCAAGGCAGAATTTGAGTCAGATTTCATGAAGAAGATTGGTGTACATTACATTGTTATTTTAAAAAGAATTCTCCTTCTATTGAAGATTAAAATATAAGAAAAATTTGGATTCCAAGGAATGCCTGGTTATCACCATGTTTAATACGAAAAATCACTTTTTTTATTTTCATCAATCACACTTAATAATATTCAATATTAAGCATTTAAATTTTTTAATAAAATTGAGTTCGATGCCACATCGAAAGTTATGCAAAAAAAAATATTTCTTTATTCAATTATCAATATGATTTATTATATGTTTAGTACACTCATGTCCATAAATTAAGGATAATGAAGTTCAGGCAAAGAAAGAGACAGAAGCAAAACAAATTTGACTTATTTGTAAAGTCTATTTATTAAACAAAAGGTAAAGAGCAAAACAGATGCTATATGTTTGACATAATTAATAAAAATTGCGATTTTTACTCCCTGGAGCAAATTTCAAAAAAGAACCTATTTACAAAAAACAGTATAACATGGTTAGTATGATGGTTAATACGGAGTATGTCTCCCGGACGATGCAATACAGGCCTTACAACGCCTAGGCATGCTGAGTATCAAATTATCAATCTGATCTTGGGGAATATTACACCACTCATCAAGCAATGCCCTCCGAAGTTCCGGTAGACAGGTGGGAGGGGGTTGACGGGCTGCAATTCGTCGGCCAAGCATATCCCACACATGCTCTATTGGATTCAAGTCCGGTAAGTATGCTGGCCAATCCATACGGGTGATATCCTCCGATTGAAGGCATTCGTCTACAATGTTTGCACGGTGAGGACGGGCGTTGTCATCCATAAACAGAAATTCAGCACCCATGGAAGCCCCGAAACAAACGTACATGTTGTTCCAGAATGACATCCCGATAGATGTGGCCTGTCATCGTTACACTCTGAACATGCAGGTCAGTTCTGGAACCAAGAATAATTCCTCCCCAAACGAGCCATCCTGCACCACCGTAACGGTGTCGTTCAATGGTGTTCTCTTGGTGGTAACGGGTACCTGGCGTTCTCCATATGAAAGTCCGGCGAGAATCAGACTGCTAACTAACCTGGACTCGTCGGAAAACATCGCACAAGACCACTGTTGCGGTGTCCACAATGCATGCTCTCTACTCCAGGCTAATCGCAGGCGACAGTGAGTTGCTGTAAGTGGAACACATCTGACAGGCCTACGAGCATATAGACCAATGTGCCCTAAGCGTCTGTACACGGTCTGCCTTGAAATTGTCGTACCGGTAGCTGAAGAGAGCTGACGAGACAGGTATGATGCTGTGCTCCGTCTGTTTCTTTTGGCAGTAACTGCCAAATACCGGTCCTCATTCGACGTTGTAACTCTGGGGCGACCTGTGCTGTAACATCTACTCACATTACCATCATCTTGGAATCGTTGCCAAAGCCTGGAGATGACACTCTGGGCGATTCCAAGTTCCTCGGATACTTCCAGCTGGGTACGTCCACATTCCAGTCGTCCGATAATTCTACCAAGTAAAAAATCATCCAAATGCTTCCTTTGTGCCATAACTATGCGGTTATTGCACTGAAAGGCTTTTAAAGCGCTTGTGAACAATTTTACTTCTTTGCCACCATTCCTTATATACCCCTCTCTTACACTCTCGTCATTGTGACGTACTATCCGCGCCATCTGGTGGTTTCCTGTAATTTGCATATTCTTCTTCAAGATGTGTGTGATAATTTTACAAGTGAAATTTTTATTTTAGAGTTCAATTTCTGTGTGATTCTGAATTATCCTTAATTTATGGACATGAGTGTATAAAATAGCCGAAAAAAGCTTAACATTATTTATATGCTAATCAGTTATTAATATAATTATGCAAGGTATTAAAATTTACTCAAAGTAATTCCCCCAAGAAAAGTTATTTATATTTGCTTCTACAGAACGAATCTTGAAGTTCTTCCGATTATACGTATGATATATTTAAGGCAGCACAAAGCGTCCTAATTATCGACAGAAAATGAATATAGTAATCAGGAAATAATAAAATATGGCAATTATAATTTAAAATTATAATATAACTAGCTGCGTAGCCCGGCGTCGCACGGGTTATCTCGAATAATGCGTCATTCCTTGCCGGAGAGAAGAAGTGAGGTCACGTGACACATCACGTAAATTCACAGTCGAAAAGCTATCCCAGTGTTGCTATTATGGTCAATGTAGATAATACACTATATGCCCAAAAGTATCCGAACACTTGCAGATTTTCACATTTTTTAGAATTGCTCCGGAATGGTTTAACCGACTGCCTTTAAACTTCGTACATGTAAAGAATAGACAATAACGCACATTTTACATTGAAGATTCGGTCCTGAGGGCAATTAGGGGGCCGTCTACAAACTGATGAATACAAAAACGTTTTTGGCCCACCCCGCTTCACAGAATGCTGATAACAAGACGAAAACTTTCAGAAATGTGGTAATGTTCAGTATTGCGTAATATCAGGAATTTTTGTATAAATTCAGCGCAAATATTTGAAGATATAAAGGTTTTCTAAAAATCTCAAATTTTCCCATTTGTTTTGCTTATAAATAGCAGTTTTGTTATATTACACGAAACTTTACAGAAAGAATGACAACATGTAAAGAGACATTTGTGAATTCTGAAAAGAAATTTGAATTTTACAGGAATTATGGCATTTTTAGTAAATCAATGTTTTAGTCATGCATGAAATATAGTGTAATTTTTTCTTTCACAACTTTAAAGCCAGATATAAGGGCAATTTATATAAAACATTCAGTTCAATATCATTAGTATTCGAAAGATACTCGATTACAACCAGCAAAATTTTAGTTCCATAGAGAAGCCTAAAAGATGAGGGGTTGTACACAAATTGATGTTTTTTAAACTTATATCTTTAAATAGTTATATTGAAGTGTATGGTTAGAAATGCTGAATACCCATGAACACATCTATATAATGAATAAAATATATATATATATATAAAGAATTATTAAAATATTTTAAGAAAAGAAATTAATTAAGATAAAAATCACGTCATAAAAATAAATAAATTTAAAAAGAATATCGTTTGGCCGTAAAACTGTATACAACTTGTTAATAATCTGTAAATAATATAATTAAAGTAATAAAATGTTTTATTTATGAGTACCTAATTAGCTGAATTTAGTTAGTACAGTGATGATAAGTGTTCATGGGTATGCACAATTCTAACCGCTATACAATTCAATATAACTATTTAAAGATATAAGTTTAAAAAAATATCAATTTGTGACAACCCCTCATTTTTTAACTTCTCTTCGACAGGTACAAATTCTGCTCGTGTAATGCGATATCTTCTGAATACTAATGATATTGAACTGAATGTGTTTTTATATAAAGTTGCCTATAGTATCTGGCTTTAAAGTTGGAAGAAAAATTACACTATATTTCGCGCATGAGCGACGTAAAACATTATTTACTAAAAATGCTCATAATTCCTGTAAAATTCGAAATTTCTTTTCCAAAGTTTTACACAAATGCTTCTCTTACATGTTGTCATCTTTTCTGTAAGTTTCGTATAATATAACAGAAAACTCTGCATGTTATAAGCAAAAAACAGGTGGGAAAATTTGAGATTTTTTAAGAAAACCTTTATATCTTCCCAAATATTTGCGCTGAGTTTACAAAAATTCCTGTAAATATTATGCACATTAAACATTACCATTTCTGAAAGTTTCATCTCGTTATCAGTATTCTGTGAAGCGGGATGGCCAAAAACGTTTTTGTCTTCATCAGTTTGTAGACGGCCCCCTAATTGCTCTCAGGACCGAATCTTCAATGTAAAATGTGAGTTATGGTCTATTCTTTTACATGTCCGAAGTTTAAAGGCAGTCGGTTAAACCATTCCGGAGAAATTCTAAGAAATGTGAAAATCTGTAAGTGTCCGGATACTTTTGGGCATATAGTGTATGTTATTGCGGATAATAATCGGTTAAAATGGAGAATCATCTATCCACTTTAACCCGTTGTTATCCACACTGACCATAATATAATCATTAAAAGTTTGGGATATTATATTATTTTTAAAAGCAAAAACTGGTAATTCGAAACTAACTACATGCGAAACTATGTATGATGTTTGATGCATAGATACGCCTGATACATTCTGATGCCTCCAAGTAACTCAGCGCCATGACCCACAACAAATAAGATTCATAAAATATTTAATTTGTACGATGTTTATGCTGACAAATGAGAAAAAATGAAACAAAATAACTGTTTAACATGCCACTGAAAGTATATTTATTTTTTTATTTGAAATTCAATATTTAAAACGCTTCATGTCATTAATGTTTTCGAACTATAAGCTAATTAACATCTTTCTGAATAACCAAAGAAGTTTGAACAGACATTCAATAAAATTGCACTACATTTTCGAGAAAGATGTCAGCACGAGGTTCGGAAATCCTAATGGCGTTTTTCGATAGCTGTGTACGCTTGTGTCCGCTGCAGACAGAGAAATGGTGAACTAGGATCAGAATGGTACGGGTAAATCCATCCAAAACTTTTCTTTCCGTTTGGGAGAAATCCAGACTCGTCCACTTTTTCAGAGAAGAATTTCTGACGTAGAATCACGATGTTCATTCCCACTACCCTCCCCTTTAGTCTGGACCCCAGTAACAGTAATTTTGTCATTTGTTGTCCGTTTTTGAATGAATTACAGGCATGACCGGTCCAGTCTATAGAGTATTCAATTATAATACGGACGGACACATGTTTGAATCTCGAGTTTTCGTTCTACATAAAAAAAAAATCCTTTAACAATTGTTGGAGGAAAACATTAAAAAATCTTAAGAAATTCAGTTTTTTTCCCGAATAAGCATTTTTTACCACGAACTAATTCTTTGAATAATGTAATTCTGCGCGATAGTTTTTTATATTTATCCTTAAAAAGTTGAAAACAGAGCATTTTAAAATTTCATCAAATTAATACTGTGCTTTTAATAATTTTAATTAATTTAAATTTTGATTAAGGTCTCCATCACCATGAAAAACCACAATTACCGCTCATATTCTAACTTTACAAAATAGATTTCTGTTCTGATTCGGGAGAGGTTCGGATAGGAACATTTAATATGACCAGAACTTTTATTTGCGAAATTTATTTAAAAGATCTTACTTTTAGCTTATTCTTTTCATCATCTTAAAGGTCGCGAAAAGAAAAAGACAAAAAACGCACATTCCTAGATGATTTTCATTTTTACTTTCTCGTATACGAAATATACAAAGAGAATGTATTGTAATTTTCAAAAAATCCGAACTCGAGATTTTGATGAATCTGTACGTTTTAGACCTCCCTGAGTCCGGAAAACACAATTTGGGAATTAAATCAGTCTGTCTGTATGCGAACGTAATAACTCCCAAACGGTTTGAGCTAGCCGGAAAAAATTCAGTTTGTTATCTTCACACATAAATTCTAGGTTTCTATAAAACTTTGGATGAAGTCCGCCCTTGGGGACTCTCAATTCAAAACTTGAAGTGCTAGATGAATAAAACATTGCACACAGTTTTATCATCGGGAGTGTAGGTCCGTATCAAATTTTAAACAAAATATGTCTAATTGTAGACTGTCTGTCGATCTATATAATCGCATAGTTATGAACACGATAACTGCAAAACGCAGTGTCTTAAATAAATAAAAATTTATATGAGGTCTTCTAAGCCTAATTGTTGGTCTGTTCCAAATTTTCGTTTCAATCGATTGAAAAAAAAGGCCGGTAAAATACAAATATTCGGTTTCTTCACCATCATTCTACGATAAAAAAGGGTGAGTTTTTTCTCCACCTGTGTTAGGGAAGACGCGTGTTACTGCCGGTAGGGTTATTTTTTCTCCACCTATGTTAGGGACTATACGAGTAAGTTTAGGGGAGACCACTTTCGGTAGTTTTTTCGGAACTGATATTTGAACGGAGTAATTTTTAAGTTTATGACTGAAAATCTTGAAACATAGATATTTCGATAGCGGTATTTTATGCTTCTAGAATGACAGCAAACCGTATACGAATTAAAATGAAGAATATCAGCTAGAAACAGCGGGATACGTTTTTTAAATAGAACTATGAAATGCATGCCCGCGGATATCACGTGATGAACAATGTTTGCTACTTATATCCGTGGAAATCACGGGATAAGCAGTCAGGAGGTTAAAGATTAGTGTTAAAAATTAACTCTACTGCCATATCGAGGATTATTATAGATAGTTACTTGTAAAAATTTCGTTACCGTTAGAAAAATCTAATACTATATTTGCCAAAAGTAAAGTTTAATATCAAGCAGCGTTCGGGTATTTTTTTGACAGAATGTGCCAAAATGGTACACAGCATTTGAAGAGCTAGCCAGGTTTTTTAAGTTTTTACAATTTTAAAATACCGTTTCCTTTAAATCTAAATATTTTATGTATTTCAATATTGTAGAAATAAAAGTAGTCACAATTAGTCAGACCCTCCGAGATGGGGGCATGAGGGGTAAATCCCTAGGGGATGGTAGGCCCCGGATAGGGAAGGCTGTATTTCTTTATTTTCAAGAGTATTTTATTTTTATCAGTGGCAAATGGGGCTCGGTGTGAGTTGAAACTACCTTTTTACTTTTATTATCTCTAAATTTAAAACTGACACACAAGAATCGAAATTACAGTAGGTGGTTAGAAGTCAGAAGCATGTGTGCACAAAAATGCATGACATGACCTGGAAATTGGAAGATAGACAGACCTCTGTAGGTTGATACGTCGCGGCGGTC
>BGPR01018623.1:0-30562 GCA_013235015.1 Araneus ventricosus | reverse complement strand
TACATAACCTTTTCCGCCGGCAGAAACACTCCCATCTCAACACACACTTGGATAAAATGTTTCCTTAAATAAGGAATTATAAATTTTCTGTACAGAGAATTACTGGATTCATGGACATCCCTTTAGAATTATGCTCTCGTAATTCATTCTGAATTCTTAAGGTTTCTTCTAATTTCGTCATTTGAGTCAATGAATGTGCTCTTTTCTTTAAACTTTCAAATTTGGACCATTGAGCTACGAGTTTTCAATTTATTTTCAATGAGAAAACATCGCTCATCAGTACACGTCCTCTATAGCAATTTTTTCCTGGGGGCTCAAATCTGAATCTTTTCATGTCGAAGACAAATCTAGATCGGAGAATATTGTGAAGGCGCTTTTTCCGAAATGCACGACATTCAGTTTTTTATAAAATTGTTTTAAAACTTTTTATATAATTTCTTTTGAATTATTTTTTATTTAAATGGTAAACTTTTGTTATTTAACTATCAACTAAGAAATTTATGAATATTTGAACCATTTGTAAGTTAAATTTTAGTCGTCATTAATTTCTTTTGCTTAGATATAAATATTTACCCCAGAGTCGTAGATATTTTTATTATATACCATTTCAAAATTTTGTTTTTATAAAATTTTGATATTCTTCCACTCTTCCTGTATTCCTGTCTCTTTAGAATTAAGGGAAATGCAAATTTTCTGGTTGAAAAATAAATTAATAATAGTAGTATAGCGCATATATATAAGTAAGTATAAGCGCTATCTATCGCTTTTTGTTTTTATTTAGTAGCTTAGGCGGCTTGTGTATAGGCAATGCCCTACAGCAAGAACCTCAACTTTTTTCAGTGTATTAATTAACTCACTAATTTATTTGTTTTTCATCGAATATTTAAATCTGTCAACAATATCTCGTGTTTTAAATTTGACACTTTTTAATATACCGGGAGAAACCGAGGAAAGACTAAGGCAGAAACTGTTTTCCTTCGTATATTTTTCTTATCTTATGTGCGTCTTTGAACGTAGAGGGGTAAAAAGTACTTAAAGGACTGCTTCGCTATCACTCCCGATTTCCTTTTTTCCTTACGTATTTTGCACGTAATATTTATACCTATCCACACGCTAAAGTTATTTATCTTTCAGCCTTTTCAATATTCAGGGAAAAATCAAGGGAAAACTACGGCAGAGAATTACACTTCTTTACATCTTCTTCGTACCCTAAGTATACCTCTCAACGTAGAGCAGAGGTTCTCAACCTGTGTACGCGTACCCCTAGGGATACTTGAAGGACCAGTTGGGGGTATGCGAAATCGAAGTTGGCAATGGCGGACACAAGAAAATATAAAGGATTAAAAAGTTACTTCTTTTGTTTTCCTAATTTCGTGTGAAAAGTAAAAGTGAAAGTTGTGCTAGTCTAAAACCTACGCTCAAAATAATAAAAAAGAAAGCAAAAGAAAACCTGGTATTAAATGATTGATATTTTGTCTTCACCAGCCCCTATTATGCAGGAATCATCAGTATGTGTTCGCAAAAGCTGTAGCTTCACTAGGCGCCAATGTGGTATGCTTTTTATTTTTGTTCTTCTTGTTTAGGCTTATCGAGACTAATCCGGAATCCTCTCGAAGATTCTTGTTTTGATGTTTTTATTAAAAGCATGATTAAACGCAGGCATCATTAATTGCTTATAAGTTAATGCGAACTTTATAAGTTAATGTGAAATTATTACAATACTGTTTTTATTTGTTTTGCCGCTTAACTAATACTATTTTAAAATTGGAATGAAATATAAAATTAAAAATAAGTCCTGCAAATGCCATAAATTCGCGCTATTTGACTCTGAAGCTTACCTAAGCCCTTAACATTATTGATAAAACCTTTGCATAGACAGCTAATTGGGAAGGGGGGGTATGACAGTAGGGGGTACGCGAAAATGAAAACACTAATCAAGGGGTACGCGAAGGAAAAAAGGTTGAGAACCCCTGACGTAGAGGATGAAAGATTACTTAAAGGATTGCCTTTTCAACCAGCCCCGATTCCCTTCTTCCCTTACGTATTTTGAATGTTATATTTAAACGTATCTATCCAGCTATAAACCTATCTACAAGCTAACTCTAATTACCTTTCAGCCTTCTCAATCTTCAGAGGAAATTCAGGGGAAAATTATGGCAGAGAATCACGCCCCTTTACATATTTTTCCTATTATCCGAAGTATGTCTTTTTTCATAACGGGAAAGGGAGAGACGGGAGAAGTTCTTAAAGGACTGCCTTTTCAACCAGTTCCGATTTTCTTCTTCTGCGCATCCGCAACAATAAGACGCTGGCGATTTCTTACAACTGAATACAATCGGAACTGATTAAGAATTCGGACTGTATAGAAGACTTCAAAAATTACAGTCCCAGAGATGACTGAAATTGGTCTGTAAGCGGTTTTTAACTTGGAAAAAATTTCCCGAGCCTAAAATTTGATAATAAATAAATAAAATAAAGCACAATAATTATAAACAAATAAAACTTAATTTAGAGTAGTTCATTATTATACTTAAATTTGAATGAAATTTTTTGTAATCCGTTTAATTTTTACTTACAAATATTGAAAAATTTGACAGGAGTTGCCTTCAAAAGTTCCGTGAAAAGTATTATTCTGCACGATCCTATTATAGGTCGGGACTAATTATTTAAGAAGCCCTGAATTAGAGTGAGACGCAGGTAGCTCCAAAAAATAAGAAGAAAGAACCTCTTCAAAAATTGTCAATAATTGTGTTCTCATTCAAAAAATATCATAGCTCACCGATAGATAAATAAATATAACAGAATAAATTAATCATTTTTTCCATCTCCGCAATTCATGTAACTATACCTGAGTCCTAACTAAGCTTTTCACGATTAAGGATAAAATATATTCTGAGACGTACTGTGAATCGGGATAGGTTACATACGATTGAAATGATTCTAATGGATAAAAGTGATACATCCCTGCGCAGTGAAGGATTAAAAGGTTACGACATCCCCCCCCTCCACCCGATTACATCTCACTGTCCGCCACTGGTCATAACTTATACATTTAAACAAAAATATTTATTAAATATTGGATCCTTATACTTCTTATTTTATCCTTATTTCTAGGCAAAATTAAAATCTGCTTGAACCTTCACTATTGTAGTTTTTCTTATGAAACTTATTTGTTCTTTTCCAACATTATCCATTAAGGTAGTCACATAATAAAGACCATTATTTTAGGAGTTCCAATTTTCTTTAATAAATTATTGATCTAAAATAATAAAGAATCGTTCTATTTTGCAAAGCAAATTCCTCATAGAATTTTGTCACAATTTTACGCAAGAATCACTAGCACATGTCTCAAAAAATCGGTACTTTTCACTGAGGACAAAATGTGGATCTTGTTGGTTGGGAAATAAGAAAACATGTTGACATCGATGCACTTAAGAAATATTTTAATTTTACCCTTTAGTGATATTTAATCATAGAAAAATTTGCAATTTCGCTCGCTTTCTTTTTTTTGCTGATGGACTATAATGTAACTTTTTTCTCCGAGCTCACCAACTCATCCCAACATAGCCAATCCCAGATAATTTCTCTAACTGGTTAATTTTCTCCTCTTGTATCTTCATAGAGACAGTTTTAACACAACATCAATTCTGTTTCTTATCAAGTTCTACTTTTAGAATAATCTTCATTTTTAATAATTCATTATTTTTTTTTACCTGAATGAAGAAAAACTCTTTGTTCTGCCTTTTTCTCATATTTTACCAATATTTTTATCTAGTTCAATGATTCACGTCATGTAGATTTTTCCTAATAGATTACTTTTATGAATACGAGAGATCAAAATATGATTTCAGAGCATGCATATGGAGACGCATTTATTTGAAAATCACAATGATAATTTAAGTAATGATTTTTCGTAATAACAATGAGAACTTCATTCTTTGTAACACAAATAGAACTTCTTCAGTAACTGCAGAATTTTAACTTTAAACCTAGAAGCAGATGAGTTAACTAGTTTAAGACGTTTCGCAAGAACGGAAACACACAGAACGGCATGCGAAAACCAGCAACGTCTGAACTAACTGAAATCGACGATGAGAATCGTGATCAAAACTATTTTGTTTAACACTATTATTTGAAGCCATTTTAAGAGCATTTCTCAAAATTCACTTTATGGTGATTGAGGAAAAAGTTGAATCTTTTGTAACTTTAAATGTGAATGATTAAAATAATGACTCTGAGTGTTCTCCGAACTTAAAGATAAATATTTTTTTATTTCTTTCAAAAATAATCTATATTTAAAATTTATAATACCGAATGAAATATTTGAAATAATGGATCTATTATCTCTTTGATATATTTTAAAAAAATAAAAACCTTAGGCTTTTTGTTTATTGCTCTAAATATTTAAAATTTATTTGACCTCCACTATTAGTGAAAAAAGTTATTAAATGTAGTGTGTGTCATAAATCAATCAGTATATTAAAAAATTAGTTTACATCGTATTAGTATTACATCTTAGTTTTGAAATGTTAAAAGGTCATCTGATTGACTAGAAGCCATGACAACGACCAAGCCTGAGCTGAATGAACGCGGTCGGGTTGAAATTCAGGCCAGTCTCTGATACAGAGCAATATGGTCTTCTCTACAAGGTTAAAAATTTCCTCTCAGATTAAAGTTTCAGTATTTGTATAGCTTGATCATGACTTATGAAGCCGTTTGTAAATAAACCTTATCTAGTAGATAAAAACTGACGCATATAATGATATAAAAGTAAAGCTATTATAGCTCTAGTGATTGGAGATCTACACAGCTAATTTTCATAGTTTTGCCAGTTTTTGTCTCTTCCCTCATTAGAAAGAAATCTAGCCTATCCGCACATAATGATATAAAAGGAGAGCGACTTATATAGTGATTGGAACTCGTGAAATAAAAGTAAAGCTACCGATAAAGTGATTACAACTGCTCACAACTAAGACTCACTGTTTTACAGATTCTTGCCTTCCTTCCATTGGAAAGAAATCCAGCCTTACCTCACGTAGTGAAGCCATGAAATGATTTGATCTTCTTACAGCTAGGTTTCGCAAGAATGAGGAGTGAAATCCTGATGAATTTGGGTTAAAACATCAGTATCATCCCGCATGTAGACTAAATAAAACTTCTGATATAGTTTCTACACCAGCCATATGGAAAATTTTAACACCCATAGAGGTAAAACACTGAGTGATTTAATAGTAAATAAGATTGAAAATATACCTGAGGGTTGAGGGGCACCACCTCCACCAACGCTGACGGTAACTGTTTCGGTAACAGTCGGAGCTCCTCCTTGACCACCACCTGTTGAGGACTGGTAGTACTGCCTTGAACTTCCAGTGTCGACCTCGTTGAACTGATCTTGAGAGAAGAGGTTGACGAGTTCTACAATTTCGTTGACGAAGCTCTCATCCACTTGTCCAGAAGTAGATCTCAAGGCGTTCCTCAAGGCATTGATCGCCGCGTTGGTCTTCTGCTGCATATTCACCCCTCCGCTTTCTTCCACTATCAGCTCGGCGATAGAGGAGGCCAAGGCCATCTGCATGGCTTTGGCTTTCGCGTTGGTGTCGTGCCGGCCTTTACCCATTCTCTGGGCCTGTATCAGACTCTGCATGATGTCGTCGAAGTCTTCAGTTCCTTGGCTTCCGAACTCTCCGCATCCGGCGATGTTGCTCACAAAGCTCCTCGCGAAGGTCGCCGCCGTGTTGGGATTAGAAAGAATCGAAACATGAATGCCCCTCGCAAATGTCGTCGCACACTGTGCTAGAAGGAAAAATACCACTGCTGTCGTAAAGCAGGCCATGATGTCTGCTTTGATCCAGAAGTGATCTGAAGTTGCTCCAAACTTTTGCCCGCTTTTATATGGAGCAGATCACGCTTTTCCGTGACTCGCGAGCATTGCAACTCGCACAAGCAGGTGGATCCAGTTGGATTCCTTAAATTAATTGGATGTAACATGCGCAAAAAAATTGATGGAAACGAGAATCAATCAAGTCATATAATGTTTACTTGTTTTCCTGTGGCGAAAATGCTGTTTATCTGGTCAGCTGTTTGCCTTTCGTAACTAATAGAAATCATGACGGGAGAAATTGGGCAATAGATCAGAAACTAGAAAATTCCGTAAATATGACATCTGAGGTAATTCTGAATTATAACTGTCATGCATTACGTATGTTATTTAGAGATTTAAAAACCTTTTTCAAATACATCTGGATTTATCAGTGTTAGTGTATTTATCTAAATAAAATATTAATATTTTACAATGAAATATATATAATCGTAATAACTATACAATAGTAGCTAAAATTGTAACATTTTTTGTAATTCTTTTAATTTGTTCCCATTGTTCAATCTGAAAACTATTATGCAGTAAATACAATTATTAATATTCCATTTTGAAGATTTTGCTGTAATCCGTATAGAATCAGAAGAAAAATAATTAGCAAAATCGAAAGTTCAACAGCGATAATAAATTTTTAAATGTTAACAAATCTTTAATTCGGTAATATTTATTTTCCTGTCCAAGCAGTTTTTTTCTCCTATTGTTCAATCTCATATTATTACGTAGTAAATACGAATGTTAATATATCATTTTTAGTATTCTATTGTATTGAGTATTGGACAGAAAAATTAGCAACATAGGAAAGATCAGCAAAGATAATAAATTTTTAACTGTTAACAAATCTTTAATTGAGTAAGATTTATGTTTCTGTCAATACATTTTTTAAATCTGCTCCTATTGTTCAATCATATATTATTTATTACACAGTAAATACGAATGTTAGTACGAGTATAATGTTTTGAAGATTCTGTTGTATTCAGTATAGGACAGAGAAAAATTAACAATACGAAAAAGATCAGCAAATATAATAGATCTTTAACTGTTAACAAATCTTTAATTCGTTAAGATTTATTTTTCCCTGTAGTGGCAAATGAACATTGACTTGAGGTAAAAACGATTACAGACAACGTAACAAATTCAGGCAAAGGTTTTAGCAGACACATATGAATTCACAACTCAGTCAGCCATAATATTTTTGCCTCTAGATATCGTTGTTATATATATATAACATCTGAATTATTACCTCTTCGATTAAGTATTTATTTGATTGAAACTAATTTCTTAAGTGGTTATTGCATTTGTTTCTGTTTTTGTATATATATATATATATATATATCAAAACAAACTTAGAAACACAAGACAAAAACTCAAAAACAGTCAAGACAAAATGGCAAAAATAGACAAAACCAAAATAAAATTGAAAAATATCATAGAGAGCCGCTCATATATATAGGAGACTACAGGTATTTTTTCGCTCCCTCTTAGTATTTTACTTCAAAGAGCGACATAAACGCATTAACGTTTCGTCAACATGGCCAGTGGCGTATCGTGGGTAAATGGCGCCCGCGGAATAATATAATTTTTTTAACCCCAGTCGTCATCATTGGTTTAGGAAGTGTAAATGGCGCCCGGTGCATTTTGTTTTTTTAACGTCCTTTCATGAGACTTTGCTCAAAAATTGCATTACACAGTGATTTTTTGACTCCATGTTGTCCCCTAAAACTGGCGCCCGGGGCATCTATACCCACCCTTGCCTCCGGTCGCTACGCCACTGGAGAATTTACGTGACGTCAAAGACATAATTTAGCCTGCCATTTAATATCCAGCTGCACGTTTTTTAGGTTATGCTGTGAGGACACGTCCATTTACCTCCTGCAAGAAATGCAATGGATTCAAAAATTAAATTGGCTTGGCATATTTGCGTGTATCACGTGAGTGTGAATTGAATTCGATGAAGTGATTCCCTCCTCCCTAAATAAACAGGAAATACTGAAATCGCAAGCATCTGCATTCACGCCTCTCTTTTTAGATATTTGTTTTGCCATGTGCGTCTCTTATAGAAAAAACTTTTATTTTTAAAAAGAAACTTCACACATCATAGGCTGTATAATCCTATTTCTTCAATGTATATTTTAGTTCGGTTATCCATCTCAAAAGGTGAGGAAAGATCGGAAGTTGGAATTTTCATTTTCCTATAATTCCGTAACTATTGAAAACAGAACGATTAGTTGAATTTGTCGAATAATTGCCTCCTCACGATGAACAAGTTTCGTACCAAATGTTTTTTTAAAAATTTGAACCTCTTAGGAGTTAAGAATCGATAATCCTATTCATAGATAAGAACACTGCAATGTACATTTAGGTTTTGTTGTTCTTAACACTTTGATCGTCGCATGAATCAAATGCGATTCAAACTTAAAGTCTAATTAGGTAACCTTCCTCTACTGTAGTTAAGAGATAGTAGAAAAAGAGGACATCTAATTAGACAGATGGTTCGAATCTCATCCGTGAATCACTGTAGAGAACATGTTAACTGAGGAAGGTGCAGTTGTCGTGTGGCAAAATTGTGGCTTCCAGAGGGAAGGGTTAAGGATTCGAGATTCGATTTCATGGAAGATCCGCCTTGAATGGGGCCTCTTGCACGCTAAATCATGCGTAATGGCCAAACATCCTCCCACTGGCGTGGTGCGGAAGCTTGGAGAGAGAGTGCCAACTCAGGTGTCGTCCGCGTCATCTGACCGTGGTCCAAAATGACGATATCCATTCCAAAATAGACCTCGTGTTGCTTCGAAACGAGACGTTAATGTAACTAAACTAAACTAAACTACTTAAAGTCTAATTAGGGTACCCTCCTATACTGTAATTAACAGATAGCAGAAAAGGGGTAATCTAATTAGACATATTGTTCGAATCTCAGACGTGAATCACTGTAAAGAACGTGTTAACTGAGGAAGGTGCAACTGTCGTGTGGCAGAATTGTGGCCTCGAGAGGGAAGGGTTAAGGATTCGAAACTCGATTTCATGGAAGATCCATCGACCATACGACATTCTGCATCCAAAATCTGTCAAGAGTCAAAAGCTCTCCCGTTGGGGCAGTGCGGAAACATGCAAAGGGGATGCTGCTTCAGGTATCGTCATTTGGTCACAAGGTTCGTCCCAAAATGGTCGCATTAAGTTCAGAAAGGGACGTTAATCTAAATCGTTCAAGGTACTACGAGGCTGGACCCAAAAGGAAGTTTACAAAGTTAATAAGAAATATTTATTAACATTAAACAGAAAATACGGGAGGGAATTAAGAGACATACTTTCCGATCACTTTTCTACATAATCACTAATCACCAAATCTATTTAGGCATTTATCTGAACACAGGACCAACTTGTTTAACCCGGCTTGGCAGAAATCAAGACCTGTCCATAGAGAAAGTTCTCGGCAACTGTTTTCACATCACTCTCTGAAGAGAACCTTGTTCCAGATAAGCGTTCCTTTAATTTCGGAAAAAGGAAATATTCATTGAGCTATCGCGAGTTATCCGACGCAAACGCCCTGACATGTTGAGGGTTGTGTCATCCTTCTTCATGTCAATACCCATACTGATCGCAAAACTCAAGAACTGCTGCGAAAGTTCAAGTGGGAAGTCTAGAGCCAACCTCCCACAGCCCAGATTCGGCACCCAATTTGGGTTCCAAACACTCATCTGGAACAAGGTTCCCTTCAGAGAGTGATGTGAAAACAGTTGCCGAGAACTGGCTCAATGAACAGGATGTGATTTCTTCCAAGGCGGGTTAAAGAAGTTGGTCCTGCGGTCAGACAAATGCCTCAATAGATTTGGTGATTATGTGGAAAAGTGATCGGCAAGTATGCCTCTTAATTCCCTTTTGTATTTTCTATTTAGTATTAATAAATAATTTTTATTACCTTTTGCAAACTTTTTTATGGATCCATCCTCGTACGATCAGTGGCGACTTTCCGCACTGGCGCTAGAGACGCTCTCCTCGTGCCATGAGACCCTAGGGGGCCTCAAAATCTATTCAACGTACATTGTAGGGCGAAGCTGTCGGCGAATTTCGACGTATGGGACTGGACCAGGAACCGGATATATACTTAAGACAAAAAATGTATCTAAGTATATATCCGTATAGCTTATCGTGAGCACATACACATGGAAAGACAGACATAACTACAAAACTGGTTTTTTAGGAATCTGGGAGGCATAAAGCATGGAGATTCATCAAAATCTTGAGGCCAGATTATTTTAACATTATAATACTTCCTCTCCATGCACGAAAAAGTCAAAGTACGAATACACTTCATACTTCAGTATGTCATAGGAAAAACTTCATTCAGAGACCTTCTGGGTACAGCAATTGTATAGTTACAAATGTCTTTAGATAAACTTAAAGTATAGGTCAGGCATACAGAAACTAGTCCTTTTTACATTGAACATTGGGCCGCAATCACAAAAGCCGATCCCCTACAGGGGTCTGTTTGTCAGAGAATTAAGTGAAAAAGAAAATGATGCACCAAATAAAATGTAAGCACAGGTTTAGTGGAATATAAATTCACAATAGCACAACAGCACAGTTGCATGACTAACTACAAGTCATACGTAGCATGACAGATACAATGGCAATTAGCTTGATAATTAAAGTAAGTATACAAAGTACTTGCCGACTGAATCGATACACGCTTCGCATGCTGTTATTTATGCAACAGTGTTGTGAATTTGTATTCTATTAAACCTGTGTTGTGCACTTCATCTGGTGTAACCATTTCTTTTACTTAATTCATTGGTAAGGAGCACCCTGTAGAGGTCGCCCTTTGCGTTTGCGACCCCATCTTCTTTTGTAAATATGACTTGTTTCTATATGCTTGACCAACCGTTTAAGTTTGTATAAGGACTTTTGAATCACCCTGTACAGTATTCTCAAACATGGAAAATCGTCAAATTTGCATCAAGGCATTCTAATCAAGCAAGCAAGTCCTCGGGTTTAAGAAAAATCGTGATAACGAAAGGAAAAGGCTGAAGTATTGTGAAAATGTCTAAAGTCACACAATGATAGTTCGATTAAATCTCCGCTGCTCCTAGTTACTTAAAATTGGACGCATTTGTGAACCAAACTTGGTCCATTACTGTAAATTGAACTAACGTTTGTATGTAGTTTCGCGATGCAAAACTGAACTAACTCATACAGTTGTACAAAAGACAACTTATATTGCAATAATTTATTGAAGCAAAGCAGATCTTTAGAATTTTTCTGTCGTGTTTTGAAAAAGACAAACAAATCTCAAAATGTGCGTTTCGGAATTTATTCGCAGTAGCTGTCCGTCCGTCAAGACAGCAGAGCTGCAGCAACCCCTGAAATTATTTTAAAAGATTGCTTTTTCGGTTTATTTTTTAAAAAAATCTTATTTAGTTATTTGTCCGCATTAAGAGTTCAATGAGCAACGAAAATTGAAAAACTAATTACGAAAATGAAGAAATGAGACGGAAAACGAATCATTAAGTAGAAAAAAGCATATATCGGGGCTGCTCACCGAACAGCCCTCGAAAGCATCATAATTTATTCACTGCTCAATACCTAAGCAACACTTCAGAAGACGAATGTTTAAGTATCCTCCCATGGAGCTGTTGTGTAGTCTAGGTTTGGCGAACGGTCAAATGTGTGGTTCTTCAGTATTTTTTTCTCCTTCCCACCCAAGACTGACTTACGCTCTCTTGATTTGTTTTTCTTTGCTTTCTCTCGTTCACTATTATTTCGTTATGGTTTCGTTTTCACGTTGTCCCGACGGAAACTCATCTGCTTTAATGCACATTCGGTTTCTTTTATTAGAACTCACTAGTCGAAAGAAAGATATTTATACAACTTTCTTAAATTCAAGTGAGATAACTACAATTAGAATTTTTGGACTATTTAGAGGTCAAGCTAATTTTAAAAATTGCATTCTCTCGAGAAATATTTGCTGAGATGATGAGCCGCCGCTGTTTATTGGAGCTACGTAACATTATTTTTACGCACTCTTATTTAACTAGATTTATTGCATGTTTATAGACATATTTTTCAACACAATGTCATCAAATTTTCACTTATATCGGAAATGTAATACAGATTCGTGTTTAATATGCTTTGAAAAGCTTTTATAAACATATTTTTGAAGAAAAAAGGAATAAAATCGTGATTTTGAGTGCGTGCGTATGTATGTGTGCCTGCGTGGCTTCAATGCTAGGACGTTCTTTAAAATATATTTGCTCTTGAAATTTCCTGGAAATATATAATCACGTAATAAATGATTTGCCATTTTCAAACTCAAAATGTTTTGTGTGTTTGGCAGATTCAGCTAAAAATGAAAATTAGAGATAAATAATTAATTTAAAGCTAAAAACTATTGTCGTCCACTCATCTTCACGAATTTATTCCTAATAAATACTAAGTACGATTCTATGTAATCAATTCACAACAACATCTCACATAATTGAGCCAGTCGTGTCTATAATTAGACGTAATTCAACAGATTTCAGGTGCGCTTTTCTTTCAATATGTACCCACATGAATATTAAATACTACAATTATTAGAATCCTTAGATCTGGTAATTACTAACATTATTCAGTTTTTAACTTATAATAAACAGTTATGTTAAGAATTCTTTAACATTTCTAATACCACTAATGCTTCACGTAATTTCTCTAATCATGTTAAGCTTCAAAATTAAATCAGGCTATTTCATTTGTGATGCATAACTTTTATTCATTTATTTATGATGCATCATGTTTCAATTGTAATGCATCATTTTTCCAATTGTAATGCATCATTTTTAAAATATGGAAATAAATATGGAACTTATGGAACTTGCAAAACAGTATGCTGTAAAGAATCTTTTTTCCCAAATATATTTATTTCTCTTTTGATATGATATTAAAGATCGAAGGGATTCATTATATCAGCGCTTATAAAAATTTTCTTCTAATCCACTACAAAAATATTCCGTAGTCTTGTTTATGCACGAAAAAGTTTTTGCAGCCCCAGGTATACTTAAAAAAGTGAAACAAAATAAACAATTATAACACTAATTTATCGAAATCTGCCAAAAATAAATCTGTCTAAATGTATTCGTCTGAACATTTTCAGAGAAATAATTCAAATCAAAATGGCTGTCAATTATTTTCGCTTATTTTTCAGCACTGATGTTGAAAAATTTTACAGAAACAACTTCTATTTTTGTGACTATTTTGTTCCTGAAACTCCGTTTGAAATCAAGATACGAACTCTGAAATGTATGAATCTAAAGCTCTCAAAAGTAACCAAAATTAACGAATGATTCTAGAAATTTTAGTTATCATGTCCTTGGAATGATGTTTATGCACCGTAAACTTCACACTCAAAGCGCCAATATTTATATACTTAACTCCAATCAGGATTGGAATGCAGAGTTTTCGAAATCAACGATAAATGAATCAATAGTTTTGAAATTTACTAATTTCAATTAACGATTCTTTAAATCTTAGCTGAGATGACCTTCGAAATTTGTTTATCTTTCACATGTTTTGCGACCAGAAACCCCACAAGTTATATGCAAGACCCTATTTGCGGTTTGAAGTTGCAGTTTAAAAGGCGTGCACCGCATAAACAACTAACACCTTTAGAAATGTTGCTAAACAAAGATGAAAACAATTATTGGAAACTTATCTACTTTCCATAATCTACAAAACCCTAAACCTCAAAATATGAATAAACCCCATTGCTGAATGGAATTCACAGTTTAAGGAGTCCTGTACCATATGAATGAAATTTCTAGGATATTATTGATTTTAATTAGCTATTCTAGAATCTTCACCTACTATTCAATTAACTGCTTATTCAATTAATGGCAACATGTTTACGTTCCTTTACGCCTCAAAGCCCCAAAATGTCTGTACATGACCCTACCTGGAATCAAAACTACTAGTTTGAGAAACCTGAACAACATGAACCATTAGCTACAAAATAGTTTCCTAATTTTAATTGATGATTCTGGGAACTTCAACCACCAAGTACATGAAAACTTACCCACATTTCATAAAAGTAACACTTCAATCACCTAAAAGTTATGATCGCGACTCTCTTTGGGATCAGGACAAGTGGCTTAAGAAACCTTTTTAAAAACTTCTAAATCACAGCTCTAGAAATTTCAGTTGTCACAACTACAGTAGCATAGCTGCAACTTTTGCCGCCCGATGCGAACTTGCAACATGCCACTCTTCCTTTACAAGTTACATTAGGCACATAAGTCTCAAAATAAAAAATAATAAATAAAAATTTCCGGAAAAATTATTTTTTTAGTAACGTAATCGATTGAATTATCGATTGATTCGATATCTTACTTTTATTGTATTTATTCGATACGTTATTTGTTTACGTACCCAATAACTAAGCTAAAGCCATTGCTCTTTTTAATTATAAAACTGTTTTCTTGAATGCCTGATTTTGCCGCCCCCACCCACTTTAGCTCCACGTCATTGCATAATTATAGAAACCTGTATATGTTTATTACACTTCAAGCTCCAATACCGAAAATGATTATGTACATGACCCCATTTGGTGTTAGGATCCAAAGTTTACTGTATAAACTGCGAGCTACAGAAAATTATACGAATTTCAAATAATGATTCTAGAAGCCTCAGTTGCTTAGTCTAGAAAAAACTTGTTTATGTTTCTTCAATTATATGCCCCCAAAGTCACGAAATTGATCTGTACAACCGTATTTGGGATCGGAACTCATAGTTAAAGAAATCCTGTACTATATGAATCAAACGTTCTGGAAAATATCTAATTTTAAAGATTCTGGAAAACTCTGCGGTCGTGACCTTGGAAACATGCGTACCCACCATAAAACTTGTTTTTCTTCTTTCTCAATAATTTATGAGTCATCGCGCGTCAATGAAGTAGATTCATGTCAAGTGTTTTGCGACCTCTTCTGTTCAGCTGGGTTTCTATATTATTATTGCGTGATTTAATTTAGATGTCTTATTTGTATAACATGAAAAGCAAGATTGGCCTAACCAAATTCATAACAACCCCTATAACAAATCCGAGTTTTTTTGTACTCTTTTTGGCTTTGCACACCTTTTCCGAAAACAAGATATTCATTGGAAGTGCAACCTAAATAAATATTGATATTTTTTCTACCGTAATTCACCCGACCTGTTTTGATGTAGAAATGTGAATCTCACTTATGATAAACAACAATTTCTAAAATGAAGAAGGAGAACAAATTTTAGCTCGAAATGTTCAGAAATTCCCTATCGTATTCTTTTCTCTTTTATGGTTATACTTTGAAGAGGCTCATAACAACCAAATTAAGTTTTAGATGATGAATCAGTGGCGTTTCATCTTAGAGAGAATCCGTTTTTTTCAGTTTTAGAAGTATCACTGGAAGTATTGGAGTATCATTGGAAAAACTGATGAATCATCATATTTTCCTCTTGATATATTTATTCAATCACAGAAGATTATTGCAGTAAGTTTAAATTCAAGTTTTTCGATTTGACTTTCATATTGATTTTCTATGTCTGAAAAATAAATTCATTTAAAATTACTTTATTAATGTATTTTTCTCTAGAAATGTCTTTCAATTGTATTATCAGTATTTTAACTAAACTGACAACATCGTAACTAATAATTTTAAAAATTAAACTTTAATTTCTAAAATTATTAATTACGATGCATACAGTTTTCTGAAATTTTATATTTGTAATATTAAGAAAATAAGATATCTTAAAGACAGTTTCACTATCTGTCTATTTTCAAATTATTTAATAGATTATATTCGGCCCCAAGCTACAAAATTAAAACTTCGTTGTTCATCGTTTTCACCCAGGTTGGTTTGAATTAGAAATATTTTCATGATTTGTTTTTCTTAGTTATTAAATTCATTTGGTTTACATGGCTAATTTCCAATTCAAAATTGTTTATGATTTTATGTACTTTGACTTTCATTTTCTTGTGTTTAGTAACAAGATTTATATTTCTGCTATAAGCTTTCTTTATATTTCTGCTATAAGCTTTCTTTATATTTCTGATATAAGCTTTCTTTATATTTCTGAGGGATGTGTTTGCACAATTCGACAACTGATCTTCTGCGAAAGTCTATTAAATATTTAATTTACGAAATTTCTAAATGATTTTGAGACGAGATTGTCTACTAGAATTTTGGTTCCTGAAAATTCCAAACGAAGATTTCATTTTTCATAATTCTTAGATGAAAGAAACTATCTTTTAGTATTTTACTTCTTGAGGATTTCAAAAGAAAAATTCATTCTTCAAAGTTTGTGAATTCTAATTAAATTAATTAGGAAAAATAAAAGTTAAAATTTTAATTCTGTGGCTAGAGATTTGAATGAAAGAGGCTTAAATCTAATTGCCATGTCTTAGGGTCACTCGGCGCCCATAACTTCTGAAACGTGACATCACAGTTAATTTTTTTTGGTAAGATATTGAAATGTAAGATATGATTTTATTTCCGAATGCAAATACATAAAAAGATTTTACGATCTATTTATGTAAATCATACTGGCGATGATCATTGATAAGATGTTTGCTTTGAAGTGGATCGTATTACGTAAAATCACGCCAGTTATAGACAAGACTTCCAAAAGCAATTTTTTAGTCACGAAAAAAGATATTTTATTGTAGCTTTTACTAAGATTAATATAATATATCGAAGACCTTTAGCGCAAATAAAGAAACATCTGGAAAAATAAATCATTTTTATAGGACAGAAAATTGCCGCGAATATAAAACAGGTGCTTGTGGTGTGAAAAATTTCATCAGTTAAAAAAAAAGTGATTTCTTCTCCATCGAAAATCAGTTACAAAATTTCTGTCAGTTTCTTATTTAAAGAATTTTATTCTTTTTTATAGATATGTGCTAGTACAATTAAGTTTGTCCTGTAATGAAAAATTTAACACTATACACAATTAAACTTTATTATATAATGTATATCGAGTATTTTTTATTAATCACTAAACTTGACACGATGCATAATTAAACTTCATTATAAAATATATATCAAACATTTTTATTAAGCAAAAAACTTGACATTATACGTAATTAGACTTTATTATATTATCTATATCAAGTATTTTTATTAATCAGAAAACTTGTGTGTGTGTTTGACACCATGCATAATTAAACTTTATTATATTATCTATACCAAGTAGTTTTATTAATCAGAAAACTTGTGTGTGTGTTTGACACCATGCATAATTAAATTTTATTATATTATCTATATCAAGTATTTTTATTAATCAGAAATGTTTCATATAAAGCTTCCTGTGAGATCATTTATTACATGCAGAATCAACTAAAGAAAGGAGGGGTGAGTAAAGCGTTTGCTATGTTTTCTTTTAATCATCGAAAAAGTGAAAACTTTTAAATCATCATTAGTACGATTTAAGAATCTACTTGTAAGGTTTCTATTACTACTAGAAAAATCTCTTTCCATTAATGTTAATTAGGATGGACATAATTTTATCCAAGAAATGCTAAAATTCTATATTTTAAGTACAAGAACTTTATCATAACCGTCGTCAATGCGATTTTCTTGAATATTTTTTTTTTGACAAAGGCTAATTTCTTTACTTGTTCTAGGCATTATAATCAGGAATAGTTTTTGAAATAGTTTGACGTTGCAACAAAATTAATAACAACAATAATTTTTGAAACGGCAATAGACGAAATAAAACTTGAATAAATTATTTTTTTGGAAAAATAATTCATAGGCTTGTATTCAGCATTAAAATCGTCTGTAGCGTTCCAAATGGCTTGCTAGTAGAACAAAATTAATTGCTCACATTAATTTTGTTGCATTGGCAATAAAATTCGAATATTTTTTTTGAAAAAAAGTAATTTATCTATCTACTTTTTTCGACATTACAATCGTTTATAGTGTTTAGATGACTTGCTATTGCAACAAAATTAACAGGTCGCATTAATTTTGTTGCACTGGCAATATAACTTGAATAAATTATTTTTTTGAGGAAAGTACTTTTTCTACTTTTTTCGACATTACAATAATCTATAAGCATTTTAAACGACTTGCCATTTCAACAAAATTAACAGCTCGCATTAATTTTGTTGCATTGGAAATAAAAGCAATAAAATTTGAATAAATTACTTAAAAAAACCCAATTTATGCCTTGTTTGCGACATTATAATCGTCTGTAACGTTTCATGTGATCTAGATTTTCAACCAAATTAACTCGTCACATTTCTAGGCAAAGTATTCAATTAACTAATTCACCCGTAAGGGCTGCAGTGGCCTAGTAATAGAGTCTTAATTTCAGGACCGAAGGGTCGCCAATTTAAGACTCATTTTCACAGAAGTTACTTCGTGTACCCTGGTCTAGAGAACTTTAAATCCGTCTTCAAATGTCTTCCCGCTTATGTGGAGTGGATATTTGTAAAGAAGAGTACTGGCTCAGGTATCGTCCTTGCTTTCTAACAACTGTTCAACTCTGAGGTCCTTACCAGAATATCCCTTCAAAATTCCACATTAATCTAGCTAAACTGAAATAAATAGACGTTCATTTATAGTACATATTCTATGATAAAAATGGATATAATAACGACATGAGTCTATTCTTTGGAGAGCATAAAATCTTTGTCTACAAAAAAATATGCAGAATGAGTCTTTTAAGTTCCGACAGAAATGTTCTTTATAGTGCTATTTTAAATCATTCATGGCTAATTTCAAGCAGATTTCAAATCTTCTCTGTAATGTTTTATTGTTAATTCACAAAAAGCAATTTCTGAAAAAATTTGTTGCATATTAATAATATTTATGAGCATATTTAGTGCGAAATAAATTGAAAAACATAAAATTTTTATGATAAGCTACCACAAACAATTTTTTCTAATAATTATTTATTTGCCAAATTATTTCTATGAAGATATCGTACATTCGTGACAGAACTCAGGAAAACCAATTTACATCATTGAATTCACGATCTAGATCATAAGTTTCATATTTAGCATGAATTTATAACAAAATTTTATAATAAGCTTCCACAAACATTTTTTCTGATAATTATTGATTTGCCACTTAATTGGTAGATAAAAGAATGAAAATTTCGAAGGTCCGTGACAAAACTAAAAACAAAATTGAATTTATGATGAAGATAGAAATTTCATATTTGACGTGCATTTGTATCAACATTTTCGCAAATTAACAAAATAGTTTTATAATTTTAATATATACTCCCTTTTCTGCCAAATCACACTGGTTTCGAACAGCGATCTATCTGAACAAAAGCAAAAATTTTAGCATCACAAAAAAAGAAGTTTGCTGTCTTAAAATAGGTATAAATGATTAAAAACTCACGAATAGCAATAATTTTAAATGATCATTAATAAGAGTTTTTTAATATTAAATACGCTTTTAGTGGTAAGTAGAAAAAAGTAAAAAATAATACAGGGTGGTCAAAAATTATTATTAACATTAGTATTTTTTTTTCATTTAAAAATTAATGAAAAAAGCTACTAATCATACAGCTTCTTTTTTAAAAATGACGGAGCAAATAAAAAAGTTTTTTTTCCAGATAGGTGGCGTACCATTACGGCATTCTAAATTGACTACAGCGAGATATTTCCTACCGATCAGCAGAAGCCGGTGTGTGTTTTCTGGTTTCCTTTTTTAGTGTTTCTTGAATATCTCGAAAACCATTCATTTTTCGAATTGCATTTGAACTAAAACATTAAAAAGCGTAAAATTCCCCTTAAATGGATGCTTTTATTTTCCTTCTAGCTTTAATAGTTTCGCAGATAATGGCTCTCAAAATTGGGAGATGTCCAACAATTTTCGACTACATAGACTGGCGTAACGATGCGTTACCTATCTGAAAAAAACTTTTTTAAATGCGCTCTCATTAAAAAAAACCGTAAAAGTAACATCATTAGATTTTTAAATTAATTTTTGAAAAGGATCCAATAATTTATGACCACCCTGTATTTTTTATCAAAATTCTGGTGGTCAAAACACAAATCGCAAAAGCGTACTGCACAGAAAACAATGGGATAGAGAATTTAAGCCACAATACCGTATGTCATGAGAAAGAAAATTGCAAAACATGTATCAAAAATATGAGGAAGTTAATTCAAATTCTAATATACTTGGAGTACTCCTACCAGCTACTTATCAATCTACCATTTTTAATTCGTCCATCAAATTTTGAATAAAGAGAAATATTGCATACTTATCGGTAAACTATTAAAAACGCTTGCTAATTTATCTTCTATTTTTATTAAAAATCATTTTCAATATTTTAGTCTTTGATATATTTCAAAATTATAGTTACAATAGAACCCCGGGAATCTGAACTAATAAAGGCTGATCTCTGTTCAAATTCTGGGAAATTCGATAAAATATTCTTGATGTACCAAATGCAGTAGAGTATTGCCTCTGGGTGCTCTGTGAAGGTGTACGGAAAGAACACGCGGCGATTCTCACGGCACAGTGGCAAAAAATTGAGGTAGAAAGACGATATCTGAGTTTGTTTCTACCAATTAAGGTGCTATATTCACTCTTAAAGACCAATTCAAATACTTTTGTAAAGTTAGGAATAAACATTCGCTTTGTTTCTGTTCCGTAATTGTTATTTTTTCCTTCATTTTTCAGTAAAACCTTTTCAGAAAATTAAAAAAAAAGATATTCGGATTATTCGAAATTCCGTATTCCCCGGGGAATCTTGTGATCGTTTTTTCCACTCAAAATCCTTACCAGATGGCACTTTCAACGATGGAATCAAAATTAATCGATTAATTGTTTAATAAGTTCTGAAAATATCAAAATATTATACCTTCATCGGGAAGACACAAGTACACAAAATGTTCTGTCAACAGGAAGCGAGCAAGAAATCGATTGCAGAATTCCACCTTTACAAACATGAAAGAAGATAAGCAAATAAAGCTGTAAAACTAAGAAATACTACATGCCCAAAAGTAAGTAAATTCTCCTGCTTCTTCCATGACTTGAAATTACTTTAAGAGCTCAATCAAAGAGAGAGCTTGTTATTTCCTTAATAAATTCCGAACTTTAATGAAATACACTATATGTATATAATTGTATCATGTGATTTGCAAAAATGAAAATAATTTTGTTTGGTTTTCGGCTGATGCATTTTGGTAAGTATCAATAGGCCTTTTTGCCTTTTAATTCAATTAGAATGTCTAAAAAAGTAGTTTGTCTAACTATTTTTAGAGTTTAAGTGAAACTTATTTTTTTTTGCAGAATCATATTATTTTTACCCACTTTTATTCAACTTGACTGTTTTCATGTTTGTTAAGATGGAAATTTGAAATTGGTTTTTCACTCAATTCCTGATGCGCTGGAGTCTTCAAGTTTTATACACTTGTGTGTTATCGATGAAAATACACTATTTTAATATTTTCAGTTAACCGTATTAATTCAATTACATTTTAATTCCATACGAGTAGCACTAGCTGCTAGTGAATTAAAGAAAAAAATATTTGAAGATGCTAGCTAGAAGATAGAAACTAATTAAAATTAAAAATTGCTACCCTTTAGTACACTAATAAAAGAGCGTGTTTTTTTAAATCGTGTGTTTTTTGTTTGAATTTCGGCTGATGTGTTTTGGTATCAATAGGGTTTTTTGCCTTTTTATTCAATTAAAATGTATACAAAAGGAGATTGTCTAACTATTTTCAGAGTTTAAGTAAAGCTTCTTTTATTTGCAGAATCATATTGTTTTTACATACTTTTTTTTTTATTTAACGTGACTTTTTTCATGTTTATTAAGATTGAATTTTTTAATTGCTTTTTCATTGACTTCTTGATACGCTGGAGTCTCCAAATTAAAAAAAAAAAAACTTGTGTCTTATAGATGACAATACACCATTTTAATACTTTTAGAACTTAATTGTCATTTAACCATATTAATCCAATTACATTTTAATTCCATACGAGTAGCGATAGCTTGTAGCGAATTGGAGAAAAAAAATATTTGAAGATGCTAGCTGGAAGATAGGAACTAATTATAATTGAAAATTACTTCCTTTTAGTACTCTAATAAAAGTGTGTATGTGTTTTTAAATCTGCAAAAAAAAAGAGTGCATTTAAAATCTAACAGTATACAAAAATACGTATGCTGATGGATTTCCAAATTATATCAAAAACATTTTTTTGAAATTATTTTCTTATTTAGTAATTTAATAAGAACATTTTTTGTGTCGGATCAATATTAATAAAAATTCAAATTTTTTGAATTTTTATTAATATTGTTCTACCAATAATAATATCGAAAGATTAAAAAAAGCAAATTTTATTAATATTGATCCAACATACAAAAAAATGAAAAAAATTAAACAAAGATTTTTTAAAAATCTTTTTAAAAAATAATATCTTTGTTTTATTTTTCTTTTTTCAAAACTACTTTTATCAAATTTGTTTCTACCCACTTATAATAATTATTTTTCTAACCATTTATTAGTTCCATATTTTTTAATTATTACTTTTTTGTGATACTCAGATATACACTCGGGAGCGAAAACCATTGTCTGGATTTTTGGTTCACTATTTTGCAAAAACTTCAGTGTATGTGATTTGCTGTGTGAATCAACACCTATCCATTGCACAGAAGATTACTTTCAAAGCAATATTTAATTTTGAGAAAATGCAGCATTGCATTTTTTCTGTTGTGATTTCTGAAAATTGCTTTATTTCAAAATGTGCGATTTGAAGTTTGCTTTCTAGTGCATAACTGTGTCCAGGTAAGAAAAACAAATATTTGAAAAAAATATTGCTGTTTTTTTAAAACTGTTAGCTTCATTCTTCGTATATAAACTGCAGGTAAGTGTATACATTTTTTAAAAACAAAAATAAAATAAAGAAATTATGATAGTATTAAATTTATCTTACTTGCAATACAAACATTGGGCAAGTTATAGGTTGAGTTGGCCCAAAAATTGGGCTAATCTTGATATTATTATACCTATGCTAATAGCATTTTGCAGGAAGGACACGACAAAAATAATTGAGCTGCAACTTGCCTCCATTTTGGGAGGTCTAAACACTGATTAACTTATGCACATGTATTTAAAAATTTTTGTATTTTGTGTTTATGCTATTAAGTTACATTCCTGTAATATAATAAAATAGTATTTCTATTGTAATGGGAAACAATACCAGCAGCAGCAGCCAGTGAATTTTGTTTATCAACAAGTGTCGTCCTACGCTACGTACTGGAGAAGCTAGTTGTCAATCCGACCGTGCGGCTTCGGCCTGGGGGGGGGAGACTTTGCTTTACTCGCAATTCACGACTACTTATCGCGCAGTATGAAAACTAGTCACATTTTTTTCGTCGCGTTATTCGAATTCACATTATCGCATGAACACCCAAATTAATTTAAAGCAGAGATTTTAATAAATTTCTATTAAATTATGTTTAAAGCATCAAGATTAATGTAACTGAAGTAAAATTAAATTCCGAAAAAAGATCGTTTTTTCTTTTTTATTATTTTTTAGAAAAATATAAAAAAAATCAGTAGAAAATCATTTTTAAAAACTTTTTTACATAAATACTAAAGATTTTAATCTATGGAAACGTACAGAAAGTAAAGAGATTTCATATTTGGATATTTGAGGTAATTGATTCATTTTTGAAGTAATTTCTTGCATTATCTCAAAAATTAATCAAAGGGAAAAAATCCATTTTGACATCAAAACCTGGCTAACTGCGTCATGTTTTGCCTGTTGAAAAAATTTTGCAGTTAGGGAATACCTATTATTGGCTTTTCAGACGAAGCGATATAGAGACAATGAAACGCGTTTGGCTAAAACACGAAAGTGAAATGTAAATGTCATATAAATAGGAGATAAATTGAAGTCAAAGCTTTAATAGATGAAGCTTTGACTTCAATCTGTGAAAGACTGAACACTGAAGATAACTATTCTTAACAAATTGAAGTCAAACTTTTGACTTCAATCTATTAAATTTTACTTATTTACTTACTAATATATATGCAGTAAGTAATATATTTTATTTATTAATTATTTTCTAGGTATTAACAGGTATGCAGAAGCTAGTTATACGATAGTCTACTGTAATTATAGATAAAATGTGTTACAGAGTTAAAAGAAATGCACTCAACCTGCAAAACGATGATTGCGTGCTCTGGAGTCAAAGATAAACGGACTGACAGCAACAAAACAGAACATTTTAACAACGGTCCGAAGCAAAAACCTTCTGCTTCTTTATAGTACGCGCACATCAACTGCAATAAAATAAAGCATTACAAAAAGTTCGCATATTCCTCATAGACATGAGGCATTTATATACAGTAAAGCACCATTTATACCTTTCTCATTCATACGTCGTTTCATCATAGTCCCGATTCATTCGTAATCATTGTAATCATGAAATTCTTCGTTCATACGACGCAAATCTTCGGTTATACGTCGTTTTTCTCTTCCTAAAATTCGAAAATTGTCTACCTTAGTCTTTATTTCTACATTTCTGTTAAGGGGGAAACTTTTTCCAGAAATCAAAGGGGATAACTCGATGAAGAAGAATGTGAAGACGTTTTTCCATCTTCTTTTAAAGATAAACGAACTCCATTGAAAAACTTCAAACTTCTATTGTGCGTCAAAACAAAATTTAATTTGAAATCATTAAAAAGATAGTTTTCTGCTCTTTAAGATGGTGTGTAAATAATCTAAGTGCAATATATTTTTTCTGAAATTATTGACGAAACACTGAGATAAAACGCAGAAAATTGGCTTAATTTCCGTTATTTATTTAAATATCTTAGGAAGTAATTATTTCGAAAGTTTTAAAAAGTAGAATTAATCTAGGAACGGACGCCAGAATGGCATGCGGAAATTTCATGTCAAGACTATTCGCCGTCTAGGAGGAGTTCCTGCGACAGATAGACCGTTAGAACATCATTTTTTCCCTCCCTTTTTCCTTTTCCTATGATAGGAACCGAACTAAGTAGCCTTGAATGTTAAGCACACATTCATTTGGATCAGTTAAAAATTTGTGAAAATTAAACAAAACATCGAGAGAATAATTCACTAACGTCATTGGATCACTGTGTAACCGTATTAAAAGCAGTTAATGCTACGATAACTGGAAACCGGAAGTGAAAAGTCTACTTTGTTGTTTATGCTCAAAGAAAGTAATATTTTCTTATATTAGCTTTAACACTGGCAAAAGCCCGCTCGCGAAATAGTAATTTGGCTTAAATTTATTTCTATAAGAATAAAAAGTATTGTTAGAAATTGCGTTAAAAATATTTTTAAAACCTTTATAACAATCAGAGAAAACACTTCATTGCAATGGAATTAATATCATTAAAAAGATAATTTTCAGCTGTTTAAAATTGCATAAAAATAATTGTTGTCTAATAAATATTTCAGAAGTTATTGGCAAAAAACGTCTAAGCATTAGGCTTAACAGCGGCTAATTTTCGTTAGTTAATTAAATATCTTAAGAACTAATTAACTCTGGAAGTTCAAAATATCACCGTTGACCTAGAAATATTCTCTAGAATGTCGTGTGCAAATTTCATGTCGCTACGGTACACCGTTTAGGAGGATTTCTTGTGACCGACAGACAGATGCATGTATTTTCTGCTTTATATTATAGATATTGCAAGAAAATATTGATTATTGCATTGCTCGAGATTTTATTTAATATGTGTTTATTTATTCTGGGTGTGAAAATGTGATATATATATAGAGAGAGAGAGTATAAATCGTAAAATTAAAGAGTATAAAATGTGAAATGAAAAACGCAATAAAAGCACAGTAACGTTTCTTCAGGGAATGAAGTTATCGTGAATTGCTAAATATAAAAGTTTCATTTTTTTCATATCCTTTCGAATTTGATATGAATGTTTGTAATTTATTTTTTTGTTTTTCTATTATGTTTTGCTTCTTATATATATATATATATTAAAGATGTAAAGATGGAATATATTTGTGTATTATTCAATTACGAATTTTGCGATGAAAGCAATTCTGCAAAAAATAACAAGTTATTTTTGCTCATATTTATCAAAAATTACAAGTTAAATTTAATGAATTTTTCATAGATATTTGAATTCCTTTTTTACTTCATGAAGCAACTGAAAGATTATAATTTTAACGAATGTATAATTTATAGTCGCAAGTAAAATTATTCTTAACTCTCCAGTTTCTTAAAAATCATCCAGTCTCTTAGATAAATCTGTTTTTAAAAATTATATACTGTACGACGTTATTATTTCTTTATTTCCTACATAGAGATAATATCAGAAAGAACACTGAATTTTATTAAAATTTTCGATTAAACACTCCAAATTTTTATTCTTTCGTAATTTGTGACTTTTTCACTTGTGACTTTTTTGTGAAAGCAGGCTTATTAAAAGTTTTTCGGTTGCTAAAAAAGCTCTCAAACATGATATTTATTCCGTTACGTAACACTGGGAAGAAGCGATGCGCTCCCAATGTGACGTCATCAATTCATTCGCTCTCTGTGAGCTTAACCTTTGTACTTTTAAGTAACCTTGATATAAACACTAGGGTGGATCGAAAAGTATAGGAAAAAAAAAATTTTTGAAATTCTTTTTGGCATGGAGCGGGAAAGTTGTGTCTTAAGTATATTAGTTTATATAATTTTTTTATTGAAATTCATTCATATCTTCCGGTGCCCCAAGCGCCTCAAAAATAGTTAAAAATTGAATTTTTTATGAAAATTTACAATTTTTTTTTGTTTTGTTTTGAAATTATTTTTGGCATGGGGTGGAAAAGTTGTATCTTAGGTATATTAGTTTACATATATTTTTTTATTGAAATCCATTCATATCTTCCAGTGCCCCAAGTGCTCCAAAAATAGTTAAAAATGACATTTTTGGGGGGAAATTTATAAAAAAATATTTTCAAAATTTCCTTTAGCGCCGGGTAAGAAAGTTTTGTTTTGGGTATATTAATTTGCGTTTTTTTATTATTATTAAAGTTCATTCATATCTTCTGGTGGCCTTAAAGCCCCCCAAAAAGATAAAAATTGACATTTTTACAAATATCTATTAAAAATTGTGAATTAATGAAAAATATTTGAAAAATTGGCAGATTATTCAAGTATTAAAGTGTAAACTTATAAATAATTATAATTTTATAATAATACATGAAGTATAAATTTAATAGTCAAAGCAATAAATCACAAAACTTATAAAAAGTGAACTTAATCACAGATTTTTTTAATTCTATTAATTTGAAGATTTACATATTTCTAAAGGATGTAATCCTTTTTGTATTATAATGCTTGATAAGACTTCTTGATTGTATCCTATGCAATATGAAGACGTGTCTCTTCTCTTCTCCATATACACTTTCCGACGCTTCAAACACTATGAGAAAACACCTTTCTACAGCTTGGGTATGGCATGGATATTTTGACCATTCCTCTGTCTAACTTTTACCATGTTCTCTATTTATTTAAATGGCACATTCATCAAAAGAGGTGGTTCAAATGTCCAACTCGTTGCCAGTTAATAAGTGCAAAAAGATCCTTTGCTTTAAAGTCTATTTTTGGTACTTGAAAAATTCTTATTCTGATAATCCTCTGTTTTCATATCTAGCAAAAATTAGTTTTCGTAGTGCTAAAGACCTCATATTCTCTCTGTTATTTGTGAGAATTGACAATAGCAAATTTTCTGGATGACAAAAGAAGCTATTTCGTTGAATAAAAGTGTGTACTATATTTCTTAAATTGGGTTCCAAATATCTAAAAAATGAAATAAGTCTCCAAATATGCAGCGCTCCTTCTGTTATGGAGGGATTTGTCTTGACATGAAACCATACAGGTTGCATATACCTTCATAATATATGTTGCAAGAATAATAAGATTGTCAGATAGTTTTTCTGTGACCACATACAACCTTAAAATTCTACCTGCAATTGTTAGCCACCTTGAGTGAACAATTGGACCAGGCTTTCTTAATGCCAGGTCAGAATAACATTCACCACGTGATATCGCTAGGCAAATATCATATAGATATTGATGATCATTGCTGAGAACCATTCTATCTATATTATGTGGCATATTCTCCACACTTATTGAAGAAAAAGGAGCTACAGGTAGTTCCTCGTAGGTTTTAATTGCTTTACGAAGTGGTCGACAAAATTCTTTAGGACCAGCTGTTGCCCATCCAAAGAATTTTGTAGATGACGGAGGGGTAACTCATTTGTTTGAAGCAAACAAATTCACCATTGTAATGGTCTATTGAGGCACGTTCCATCAAGCGAATAATACCTCCCTTGTGCCCAGTATTAACATTTGTTCCATCGCATCCAATTACTGTTAGCCCATTTAATCGCATATTATGTGTTCCAAAAAATTGAGTATTGCTTCTTTTATGGCTTTAGCTCCTCCTGTTGCAGCAGTAACATTTCCGCTATACACAGGTAGGTTCGTTCACAAGAGTGTAATGCTCCTCTTTCGTGGTCTTTGGGTAGTACCTTGTGTCCTTCTTAATTAGCACTTTTGTGTTTTCTTTCCTCCCATCGAAATATAATCCGGTTAAAAGAGACAACGGCACTGTTAACTTAGTAGACTTTGCAACTGCATTTAAAGCTTTTTACGCTGTCTACGAATTTTATTGCGATCTACCACTTGCGAAGCCTCGCCTTCATGTACAATTACAATGTCTTGTAGAACAGCACTGGCAAATAAAGTAGCTGTTCTATCTGAAACTCCGTATCGATCACATTCCATTGCTAAGGTAAGGAAATCTAAACGATTTTATGATTGATATTCCAAGGTAATTACATCCGTAAATGTATACAAGGGCGAAGACATAGTGTTGAGCTCAAGCAGCTCCTTTGATTGAGCATGAGCAGCATCATTTTTAACCATTTTACGTTTTATTCTATTGTCTTCCATCTGTTTTCTTTTTTCCTTTTATCTTTTTTTCATTAGCAATTACTTCCACTTCTCCAATAACCATTTTTCTTTCTAATATTCGATCTTTTATAAACAATCATTTAGCAAGTGAAATGTTCATGTCTTCTTGAAATTTACATTTATCGAAATTTGTACACTTACAAAATGTGATATCGAACAAACACGATATTTTTTCAGTACGATAATTTTCCAATTTTTGTTGGTATTTTTTATCATTCCTTCGCCCTCTCCTCTACGTTTCTCCTTGTAAAATCGTTTCTTTAACACATTTTTAATTTTTGATTTTTAATTCGAAATTTGGATAAAAAATGTTTTTTTTGCAAATATTTAAGCGTTTTGGGGCACCGGAAGAAATTAAACAAAGTTGAAAAAATTTTGCATATATGCTAATACACTTAAAAGACAACTTTTGCACCCTATGCCGATTATTTTATCCAAACTTTGATTTTTCGATCCACCCTAATAAACACTCCTATCTCATCAGAAATGTAGTAGCAAAACCAGAAAAAATGAGAGAACAAAGTTCATCGTTCTGCACAATAGATAAAAGAAATACAACCTCTCTCAAAAGAAAGGTGCAAAAAAGGAAAATGTAAAATTTCTCAAAAGAGAGGTGCAGAAAAGGAAAATGTGAAATGTCTCAAAAGAAAGGTGCAGGAAAGGAAAATGCAAAATTTCTCAAAAGAAAGGTTACAAGCAAAAATCTATCATATACTAAAGAAAAATAACAAAGAAGCTAGCTATATTGATAAGCTCACTATAGGACAGCAAATTCAATCTAACTTAGTTCTCACAGATGATGACAGTATACTATGTTACACGTCAAGCGTTTGAGACAATAAAACCATAATTCACATAAACACTGAATAGATAACCAACGAGAAACGATCAAAATTCTCCAAAAGTCAAAAGGCCCAACCAGTGGCGAATCCAGGATTTGGGTCTGGAGGGGGCTGAGGAATAAAAAGTCTTGTATCCTCGCGTCATGACGAATGTCAAATCTTTTGGCTTATGTAAACCAAAACAATTTAACTTTACAGACTTTACTCACCTGACGATAAGAATGATAAAGAACACTACAATGCTTTCGATAATTTTAAAAACACAATGTAATAACTAGCAAAAACATGTTTTTGACCGTGTCAACGCTGCAAATACGAGTGGAATGACTACAAAAGTGGGAAAATTTTCGAGCCTGTCAAAAGCCAGGAAGAAATGTTTTCACTTTTCTTAAAGAGAGATTAAGAAAAAACAGCTATAGTTATTTTAAATAAAGTAAAGAATTCTGGTCTAGCTCTGGGGGGCTGCAGCCCGATAGCCCTCCTCCTGGATTGGCCACTGGGCCCAGCAGAGAATGCATCAAGAAATTCTGTCATAAAGTCAATTAAACATATTAATGGAATGAAACCAAAATTATAAACACATCAATGAGCAACAATCATTTCTCACAAGACTAGATATAGATCATTGTCATCTTCTTTCAAAGTTTCGTAGAACTGATCATTTTTACAAAATCACACATCTATTAGTTTACTCACTTATTATATAACAGGTTTAGTAATAAAATAGGTTTAGTTTACAGGTTTAGTTACAATAAATTGAAATCACTTTTGAACCTCAAGAACAATATGAATCAGAAAAATATCTGTCACTGATCTAAAAATTCAGTAAAATGGAGAAATTCATCGGTGAGGTGATAAAGAACCATTTACTGTCCCGGTAGGAAATTTAATGAAAACCTTTGACACATGT
>BGPR01018622.1:5109-25225 GCA_013235015.1 Araneus ventricosus | reverse complement strand
GAATGAATATTGATTGATTATCAGGTTTCAAGACGACTCGGACTCTTATTTTTTGTTCTTGATTCGTTTTCTTTCAATGAAAAGAATGGAAAGAATTTTGCATTGGAATGCTAGATAGTATTGCGCCGAAATTTAAAACTACAGCGAAATCTCCTTCGAACGCCGTTCTCATTATTCCGGCAATTTACCTTGGTCCCGAATCATTTCAATTTTTAAAAAATATCTTAATATATTCGACAGTTCGTCGCATGCTTTGATCTCCCGATACATCCATCTTTCTTCTTTGAACTGAAACAAAACAAGTAATATAAAAAAAAGATTTTAAGTCAATTCCTACTTAGGTCAGCGATCTACACACTTCATCACTGATGGTATTCATTCCTAAATTTATATCCTGCTAAATATCTTATATAAGAGAAATTTTTTCTCCCATATAAAACTAAAATTAATTAATTAAATTTAATTAATGAATTAATATTTGAAAAAACTGTATTAACATCAAGTGTCATCCACTACAAGTTTTAAAAAATCTATTTGAACTTGAGTGGATAAATAAAAAGTATTTTATTAACGATTGAAAATTTGAACAAGCTATATAAATAAATATGTATAGGGAGAGTGTGAACTAATAGTAGGAATTGAAAAATAAATATTTTTTCCCCTCAAGCATTTGAGCTAACCAAAGAACAGAATCTATGACGTGATTCGAGTTATTAAAACTCGCCTTTATTTCTTTTAGATGTTACAACTGATTAATAATTAAAAGAAGCTATTACTCATCTAAAAGTTGAATATTTGGAAAATTCTGATGTGTGTTTAGCTTTTTTTTCAAGGACTTCTTAAATATTTTCTTTGCTAGTATTTTTGGAAATTTAATTGCATTTTCAGATAATTTCGTTTGTTTTTCCAAAGCATCGTATTATAATATACTTTTTATACATTTTTGCTTAACTTGACTTGTTTGTAAACATGGAATTTTGTAATCTGCGCTACATGTGCTACAATTTCGAAATTTTGTACTCTTTTTCGTTCTCGAAGAAAACAAGCTATTTTAATATTTTCAGTACTTAACTATTAGTTAATTGGTTATTTTCACTAACTATTGATTCCATCAGCTTCTGGTATTGGAAAAAAATGAAAGAAAGGAAAGGCGGAGTGAAGAAAAGAGAGGGGGGGGGGTAAATGTACCTTTATCTGCGTTATTTCAAGTTACAAAAGCACATCAGTTAGATATCAAATGTAGGGGAGAGTGCGGTATACCCTTGATTCTGGCGCTATTATTTTTCCAATTTAGCAGACAGATACTGAATGACACTCCACTAGTCAAGAGAAAGAAACAGTCTTAGTGGCGTGTTGCAGCTGCTGAATGCACTGCATCTGTGAAGATTTATTTGTTTTAAGACGTCAACTCTCTAATGGTCGTTTGATTTTAAACCGTCCTTACTTAAAAATCCTTACAGTTATAAGAACTATATTTAGTACAGCTTATTATACGTTTACAAGGGATTCATACTCTATCAAACAATAAGGATAAGGAATAATTGCTCGGTTCTATATAATTTTTTATAACCTCAGCACTCGGAGTAAAACCGGGTACTCCAAGTGGCATATGACCGGGACAGTCAGTATGGATGATTCCTCCGATGAAGACGATAAAAACACATCAGACGTCGATTGTTTATATTTTAATGATGTGTTTATAATTTTGTAATGCATTTTGATAATTTAAATATAAAGAAGAATGGTGAATTCAAGGTAATAACTGTCTTAGCTGCGCCTACAAAAGCTGCAGTGGCGCGGAGGAAGAAGACAACTGCTTTACATTTAAATTTTGTAACTAATATTCTTAAATTGTCATACAAAATAAAAATGATTGCAACTTTCCCATTGAAAAACAACTTTTCCTTATTTCCCATAACTTTAACATGTGTACCCGGTTTTACCCATCTAGTGGGGTAAAACCGGGTAGTTTAACTTTTTTATAAAAAAAATTGATGAAAAAAGTAATGAAACTGTGACTTTTTGGAAAGATATATTGCACTCCGATAAAAAAAATGAATATTTTAGTAAAATGTGACAAGCTCTCTGTCGAATGTTTTAGCTCCAACAGGCCTACGAACCTTAGCTACTCGGTTTTACCCCACTTTCCCCTATAGTTTATTCCACTGTTTTTTAACTTGCCTCATGTTTTCAAAAATAGAATTTAGTTATCGATTTGTACCTACTTCTTGACGTGCTAGAGTTTTGAAATTTTGTATACGTGTGTTCTTGATAACAGTATGCTATTTTAATATTTTCTGAACTTAATCATCCATTAATCGATTAATCTAATGAAATGTTCACTTGTGGAGCCACCTGGTATTGAATTTGAGAAAACAAATGATTTCAAGATTTCGTAAAACTTTCAGTGTTTTTCGTAATAATTAATCATAAATTAAAGATTAAAAAATTGAAAATAATTAAAGAAAAATTCTACTTTTTAGTGCACTAAATATAAGTGTGTTTTGTTAGTTGTTTCATTAATTTTTTATCCAATATATAGACTGAGAAGATGTTTTGCAGCTTTCCTAACCTCTTAATGTTTTGCTGCTATATTTGGCCATAAGTAGTCACTTAACTCTGCATATTTAATTTTAAAAAGCTTTATTTTGAAAGTATGCTTTGAAAGAGGTAAATCAATTTCACATCAATTTCAATTTTCATTAAATTTATATTTTTCAAAATTATCAAACAAGAAAGGAGAAATAAATTTTAAATATTTTGCAGTGACAGTTTAATAGTATATATTCTGATGAACCAGCTGGCCGCCAAAAGGGTAATAATTAAATAATAATCTAATGGCATAATAATAATAAAATTGTGTGATATTAATAATGACAGTGTAAATAACTAAAACAGTGTCAAATCGTCCATTGAAAATTCAGTTTTCAATATCAGACTTTAACTGATTGCAATCCACTTCTAAGATCAGTGTTTTCCAGAAACAGCAATCTTTTCATTTTTTAACGAATTGCATCAGTTTCAACTATTAGTTTAAGGCATCTGATGTATGAATTCGATCGACGTATCTTCATTTTCATATGTTTGGTTTTGATTTTCTCCTTTTTTTCTGTGTTATTTTGCTCATTTATGTAAGCATAACTTTTAGAATTTATGATTTTGTTGACTTTCAGGAGCTTTTTCATATGGATTTTTATCTTTATCTATGTATATCTGTCTTTATCTTTACCTATTACCTGCCTTTATTTCATCTGTAATTTATTTTTCTCGTCCTTTAACATTTTTTTAAGTCAAACTTTAGCAAATAAATGAAACGAAAAAAAAATTAAAAATAGTGAGTACCTTTCAGCTATTTCATCGATTAATTCACTAATAGTTAAGATTACAAAAACAGGCATTCATTATTAATAAAAAAACATTAAAAAGATGCCACTAAAAGGACGCTAATGGAATGTTCCAATTCAAGAATGATCATTTTAAAAGTAATGAAGAAATGAAAGAAGTAGGCGTTGTGAATGCTGCTGTGACCCTAGTAGGGGTCGCGATCCTCCATTTAAGAAGCCCTATCTTAATTAATGACCCAGAAGCAAAGAGACCTCTTCCTTCCACCTTAATTTCACATCGGTGAAAGAACACCACGAATGCGTAAGATATGACCATGTTTACCGTGTTCAACAACCTCTCCGGGCGAGAGGACGGGACATATGCGTGGGGGGGAGGCAAGAAATAATGCGCATAAAGATCGCGAATTCCCCGCGTTTCATCGCCCGTATTCGCGGACGGGATTTACAACGCGATCAAACCAACCGGCAAATAATTCTGGCACAAAAATCTGTCACTGCTTCACCTAGGGCGCAAAATCACGGGCGGGAGAAGGGGAAAAAAGGGGAAATCCCCCCCTTGCAGTATATGGATATATCCATATACGCGGGGAGAGATTCCGCTAATCCTTTTCCAGACGGATGAGCGCGAAAAGCGGAGCAAATATTGCGGATATGAAGAGGATGTCGCGGATCATGATTCCGATCTCTCCTTTTGTCGCCGCCCGCCCCCTGCCCTTCTGCATGAACTCTCCCTTCTTCTCGCCGAGCAATACGGCTCATTAGAAAACTGGCCCCGAAAAAAATCTCTCTCCGCTTTTTGCGCTCCCTCTTTTATACTTTTAGCAAATTTGTAGCCTTTTATAAACGAATTTTTCTTTTAGCTAACTGGAATGGGGGATGAGCATGGGAGTACTTCTTTTTTTCTCTTTCCATCTTGTTCTTCTTTTATAACATTATTATTTTTGCGGTGCCGGCAGATGTTGGATGCAGCCACACACCAAGCGGAGAGTGCTTTGTTATTTCGAGCGCATTGTCCCGCGCCTCATCTAAGTGGAACGTTACATTGTGAACGCGTTCAGGGATTTATGTAAGTAACCCCCTCGCCTCTGCATTCATACCTGTCTCTATTTCGAAGCCGCTGGAAGATTACCCGAGCTTCTCTTGTACCGTGTCATTTAGCGCGCTCGTTATGAAAGAAGGGCTCTATTTACGCGATACGCGCTTTGATTTCGCACTGAATGGGCAATGGCACCCCTCCACGAGAAATGGTTGATTTCATATGATTCACTTCTGAAGCGATGGTGGTCAAAAATGCAGTCAAGGGCATGGGTTCTGTTGCAACTGTCTGTAATAAGCTTATTATGCAATTATTCAGAAACACTCACACAGAAAAAATAAGAGATTCGAACCTCTAGTCCGAAGCCCCGTAGCATGGTAATGATTTAGGCTTGATTCATCTGCTTTGATTGCATCAGCCGTTGCATTCGATGCGTAGCAATCTTTACATCACGCAATTTACGGTAAAAATACCTGTAAAAAAACAACCAATGTTTAGAAATATAATAAAGCATTAATTAGTAATAACTTGAAAAATCTGATTTTCATTTCTGCTTAATCGCGCGGCAGTTAAGCTATTCGCTTAATTATTCACAGTCTTGCTGTTTTGTTGCCCACGATTATATCAAGGAAAAGTATATTCCAAAACTCATTTTAACGCTAATTTAGAGTATTCATTAAAATTATAGAATAAACTACACAGAAATAAAATTCGATATAAAAGCTAGAAAATAAATGAAATACTAATAAGGGGAGTTAAAAATAATAGCAGACAACGATAAGAAGTTAGAATCTGGTGGATGATTTCATCACAGGCCAAACACCCATTCAAATTCAAAAATGGAATAGGTTTTCTATAGAGGAAACAGACTTTAAGGTCTGATATTTAATATCCTCTTAAGGCCTGAACCGATCCCGGAATGTATTGGAAAGAAAAACATTTATCCACAAAGAAGAAATTAAAAACAGTCTTTTAAACAGAGTTTGAAAAGAAAGCCTTAAAATCTTACCTATCTTCTAAATCTTATCTTACCTATCTTCTAAATCTTCTGATGAAATCATCCAACAGATTCTTACTTCTTATCGTTGTCTGCTATTATTTTTAACTCCTCCACAATTTTAATTCCCTTTATTAGTATTTCATTTATTTTGAACTTCACAATTTTTCCTGGATGATTCTGCACTTGCGCAATTTTGGTCTTTTAGATATTCATCCTTTGTTTTGTCCTTTTTTCTGTCTTGTTTGACATTCAATACTGAAAAGCTAGTTTTTTTTTATTTTAATTAAAAATCCAATGAATATTTTGAAAACTCCTTCTTCGCGAGTATTTACTACCCAAGAAGTAACTACGTGTCAAATGTGGTAGCTCTAAAGTCAATGGATTGCCCTGTTGTGTTGCGAACCTTTTTCACATGATGCACTTTACAGATAACCTATCAACATGAACATGTTGAAATATATACAGGGTAAATCGAAACTCATGAACAAAATTTCAACAGCCTTATTTTGTACTGAAATATAAAGGCAGAAGTGATCCGGTTAGGGACAAACACAAGAAATAGGTACGAAAGGGAACGCAGATTCTCTCCTGACAGCATAATTGACAACTATTTCTTCGCGGTGATATATATGTTGCGATCAATATGGCAAGTCGGTTATTATGCATAATAATTGGATTTTTTATGCTGTGATTATGTATAATTATCTCGGTAATTATGCATAATAACCGATTACCTATATTGACTGTAACATATACAATAATTGCTCAAAATTGCGCCCACCGATAGTTGTGCAAGCATGGTAGTATCCTTGGCGTGCGAGTTTTGGATGTATATCGTTGAGGACCTCGCCAATCGAACATTCGTTTTCGAGAAATACGCGGCATCTTTGAAACTGTGCGCCAATGACGCCACTGACAACGCCAAAGCATATCATACTGTTGGTGGACGCAGTTTTTTAAACTATTATTGTAAAGAAACACTTGATGATGATGATGTCTGCAATAATTCATTGCGAATCTGAGATATTTTTTTCATAAATTTTATATGCAATTACAGTAAAACCCCGGTATTACAAATCAGGGATAAAACAATCCCTGGGCTGTAAAAAACTTTTAAAATGGTCTGGTTCGAACCGAACTCCTATGACACTAATAAATTTTCAAATGCTTGCAACGATCCTCACAATTAAGGAATTCGGATATAGTGAACCAAAATTTCCTCTTTTCAAGCTTAGTTTTAGCTCTTTAAAGAAAAATCACTACTTATTTTCATACTCTAGAGCAGCGGTTCCCAATCCATGGCCCGCGACCCACTTGTGGGTCGTGGATAGAGTATTAGTAGGCCGCGGAATGCTAGTCTAGAGTCGAAGTCAAGGGAGCTTCAAGAGTCTTCACTCGTTTTTTGCTTTATGAAACAATGTATTTTTATTCCTTTTATAGTACGCTTCACTATTTTCTGATATTTACACGCATATAACATACATATAAATATATATGTTTATATTTCTTACTTGTATATTTAGTTACTGGGCCTCACCATATTTTTTTACACAACAAGTTGGACCAAAACACTACCAAAAAGGTTCGGAACCGCTGCTCTAGAGTATAATAACTACATACTATTTTACATTAGCTTCACTGTTTTGAGAACAAATATTTATTTTTATTTATTATAGCCCATTACTAATTGCAGTTTAGTCTAATTAATTTGTTCAACATAGAAACGCATGTAAGGATTATAGAAAATTTTGTGAAATCAACGTTTGAAAAATCGGATATAGTGAACTCTCGGTTATAGCGAATTTCTGGATCTGTGCGTTGAGAGTTCATTACAGCGGGGTTTGACTATTTTTTTATACGGGCCATAAGAGACCACCGGTCGCTCATGACTTAAGTTGACGGCATGAAGAAAATTATCACTGGCTACACAGCGATACCTTCGGAACATCCAGCTACCGTTCCTGCGCTTCAACCAATGCAAGCACCTGAAACCATCACAAATGTCGGTGAAAAAGGACAGATTTGCGTGTGAGAGACGATGCGCCCGAGAAGACATTTTAGACGAAGAAGACTAACAAAAACGCAGGCGATTAAGGATAACATCAGATGAATACGCACTTTATAAGGTTCTAGAAATTGGACACGACCAGTGTTTTCTGCAAATACTTGAATTTAGTGAATTCGTACAACGACGATAAAAAGCAAGCACCTGAAACCATAACAAATGTCGGTGAAACAAGGACAGATTTGCGTGTGAGAGACGATGCGCCCGAGAAGACATTTTAGACGAAGAAGACTAACAAAAACGCAGGCGATTAAGGATAACATCAGATGAATACGCACTTTATAAGGTTCTAGAAATTGGTCACGACAAGTGTTTCCTACAAATACTTTAATTCAGCGAATTCCTACAACGACTTTAAAGGCAGAATTTTTAAAAAAGAGGGTGTTCCGTTTTGGAGGGGAGAGACGATTTTTCATTCAGTCGAAAACAATTTTTTTAAAAATATCACATTAGACCTCGAGAGTATGTTCATTTTTTAACTTAAAGGGATTTTTTCGGGAAAAGCGTTGTTTAGCTTTTTCGAATAGCGTCCTTTACTACTCTAATTAAACATTACAACTTGTAGCAAAGCGCCATGCCAAAGCCATAATAGGGAAAAAAAGAGATTTACAAGGAAACAAAATCAGATTCGTTAAAATTTACATTTTGAGTTTGAGCATGACACGATGTTTGTTGACTTATCTTCTGAGCGACATGCTAATTAAAGGGGGGAGGAGGAGATTGCTCTCTTTCCGACGAGGTCACGATTCTAACTAAAAATACTCCAAAAATCACGGAACTTGTTATTCAAAAACATAGATCGGCAGAAACGGAGGGAAAAAAAAGGTGGAAAGACAATCGCCATTACTCAATCAAAAGCCACGACCCGATCCTGGAGCGAACAACAACAGCGACTCGACTTGCGATTCCTCCAGCTGCGCCGTAATAACATTAGGGTCAAAACAAAGCAAATCGAAAAAGCCTCCCGATGTACAACGAAACAAATTTTGAAGTCCTCACTTTTTGCGCCCGGCGACAAGCGACTGCCACCGTAATCGGGGGTGGAGAGAAAAAAAATGACCGCATCGCTTTAATTATTTCCAGCCTTGTACATAAGAGAATGCAACATGATAAAGTATCAGCCGCTGGGGCGGAGAGGGGAGGGCAATTTTGCGGTGTACAAGGGCTAGCCCAAACATGCTCTGTTTGTGGAGGCTGACACCGCCCCTTCAGCATCGGAACAGCATTCTTTAAGTTCAGCCCGCTGAATCTTTCAAAAATTCTTCTTTTTCTCTCGTGCCTCGCCAGATATCGCGATGGGTTCTCCTTTTATTTTATTTCAGCCTTTTGCTCGGCTCCGTCGGTAATTAACAATTCTAGCGTAATTATGCGCTTTTTTTGTCCACCTCTGATGCTGCTAATTAATTTAATTAAAGCCCGAAGTGTGCCGCTTGATCTCCTCCGCCGACGAGCGTCGGGGGGCGCCCCACAAACCGCCGCCCCTCTTATGTGCAGGTCGGCAGGGGCCTCTTTACCCTCAGAGTTTTTGAAAAAAGAATATGTATTATCGATATAAAATAATTGATTGGAAATTATAAATATAAAACTGAGCTTTATTGGGTAAAATTGCGTATGATGTTTGCTGGTAATGAAAGGGCAGACTCTTTCGGAAGGCTTGCTGCTCAGAAGGATTTAATTGATATAAATTCAACAAAATATGCATTCAACGTGAAACAAATGATGAATTCTTAGCAGAATAGATGGAGAGATTCGACTAAAAGAAGATGGACAAAATATTTCTTTGAAAATGGCAATACAAAATGATCTTAACCAACCTTAACTGGCCGTGGTTCTTGCAAGGCTCATCAGGCTAGATTTATTGACAAAAACGATGAGTGTTCCTGTGGGAAAGCAGTAGGCACTGTTCTACATACATATTTCTTCGAAGATGGCAATATAAAATGACCTTAACTAACCTTAACTGGCAATGGTGCTTACAAGGCTCATCAGACTAGATTTAATGACAAAGACGATAAGTGTTCCTGTGGGAAAGCAGTAGGCACGGTTCTACATACATATTTCTTTAAGATGGCAATACAAAATGACCTTAATCAACCTTGGCCATGGTGCTTACACGGCTCATCAGGCTAGATGTTTTGGCCAAGACGATAAGTGTTCCTGTGGGAAAGCAGTAGGTACGATTCTACATATTGTCAAAGAGTGTGAGATTTGGAAAAATCAACGTGAGTTTTGGCCTCCAGGCTGCATGGATATGGAACTGAAAACTTTACTGGAATTGCAACTCGTCAGGAACTCTGTCATTCATATTGTGGAACAATTCTTGACAAAAGAACTAAATGATACCTAAGATTTTCATTGACATTCGCTTCTTAATTTATTATACTCACTTCTTCATTATTTAATTTCTTTTTTACTTTATTTAATTTATTATTTATTTTCGTTTTATTTTTCCTTTTTGTTACTCTATTGTACATTTCCTTTTCTACATTTCATAAGTGTTTCTTTTGGCTTGCTTTATCTAAATTCTCCTTCTGAAGAAGCCTGTTGGGTTGATGACCCTTTGACCGATGGGTGGGTCTGAGTATATCTTTTGTTTTATTCCTTTTTATTTTTTTCTGTTTGTCACTCTGAAGAACCTTGGTGTGAAAGAGCCGGCTGCTGATCCTCAGTTCTTGTCCTTTTGTCCTTCCTCGGTCTGTGGTTTCCTGTGGGGTCATCTTGCTAGAAGGGTTGCTTCGTGGCAGATCATCTGCTCCCCGTGTGTTTAGGCTCGGGCGGGCTTGGAATCTTGTCTTACCCTCAGCCTTCGAGCTCAAGATCTTTAATCTCTCATAGATGGAGTACAGAAAAAAAATGTGATAATCGCGAAAAATTCGCCCCTGATGAATCTCCACATTTCAAACCTCCCTGAGTCAATAAGTAAATAAAGAAAGGAAATTGGAATTGTCCGTTTGCGAAGACGATAACTTGGAAACGCCAGAGCTAGAAATATGAGACGTGGTAACTCGTCTTATCATCATAGTTCTAGACTTCTGTCAAATTTCTGACGAAATACGACGATGGGAAGTTTGACTGTCTGTCCGCCCCCGTGTGATGAGAACTAGATAAAACAAAAGCGCAAACGAGTGAAATTGAGCATAAAAGTTAATCACCAGAATTGTGGATGTATCTCAAATTGTGAACCCAATCGGTCGAAGGGTCTGTGTTGTTCTTCGGTTTGCCAATGCAATCATTAAGAAACGCACCCCGCTAGAGAAATGAAATTTGGCATGCGATCATCGCATCACCATTCTAAATTTGTATAATGTTCTGGACTCAATCGACCGAAGGAAAGAGGTTCAAACGCTTACTCGATTCTCTCCCACTCCAAACTGTATTTAAGGGAGGATCGACGAATTTGGACCTCCTTGACATTTGTTAATGCACAGTGATGGAGAAGGATTGGTTTGGTTTGTTTTGTGGCCTGTTTGTAGGCTATGCTGCTCCAAATAGGTGTTTATTTTTCGTAAGGTAAGTTAAGAATAAAATTCCTGTCTGTTCAATTGAAAATTGAATTAAAATGAGTCAGTTAAGTCAGAAAAGTCATGGTAAAAATTCGAGCTTAAACAAGTGGTAGTAAACAAGTAGTTTTTAAAAAAGTAAAAAGATGAATATTTGGTTGTCTACCAAGCAACATTGGAAGAGTTCTCAAACTCTGAGTACAATTGTATACGGAGGTTTCCTTACTAATTGATCTATGGAATGGATTCGTCCGCCCGTTCCCCCTTTTCTCCTCACTGCGGGTGGTGGGAGATATGAATGGCAGGCCTTTCATCTCTCATCGCTCCCCTATGTGTCCCTTTAATGGCACTCCCCAACTGCCTTCTCCCCCCTTTCGGAACAGCAACCGGCCGAAATCCGCCCCACTAGTATAGAAGTTTCATGGCCGGTTACGGCCGTATTAGGAATCAGAGTGTTAAGATATGAAGAACTGTCATGCCACTATTACAGTTTGGACACATAGGCATTTGATCACCAAGTAATAGATATTTGTACATAAATCTCGTGTGTCCGATTCATAGAATAGTTAAGATCGTATCACTCTTTCTGTTATTTAAAGAGGGCCAGTTTTCTACAATGGGTTTAATAGTATGTAACTTATTTTGATTTTCCGAACTGCATTTATTTCTCCAATTCAAGTAGATATTAGCCCTTATATGTTTTTTCTCAAATCGCAAAGAGGAATGAGTGTGTTTAAACAAGTAATATAATTTTTTTTAAAAGTCAATTCCTACTTAGGTCAACAAAGAAAAATTGAAAAAACTGTATTAACATCAAGTGTCATCCACTACAAGTTTAAAAAAATGTATTTGAACTTGAGTGGATGAATAAAAAGTATTTTATTAACGATTGAAAATTTGAACAATATATATAAATATATATAGGGAGAGTATGAACTATAATAGTAGGAATTGAAAAATGAGAGGCCGATTTGGCAGCTTTGTCAGCCTGTTCATTTCCTTTTATTCAATGGAGAAGGAATTTTGATGAAAAAAAGTAGTAGAAATTTTTGTAGTTTATTTACCTTCTGAGCAATGAAGTTATCTTTTCATGAAATACACACTTTAAATTTGGAAAAAGGCATCTTTAAAAATGTGATAACGGTCCGATAAAAAAACCGGATGCCTAAATTGGACCACAAATTTCTCTAAGCACAATCAAAGCAAAAAACATTTTTTCATTCTCAAACTAAGATCAGGAACAGAACTAACTCATAATTTCAGCATAGCATGAATGATCGTGGAGTCTTCTTTATCAAAAATAATTTGTTTATTGGACGTCTTCCACAGCACAAACATGTAAGACAAACACATACACTTACATCACAATCGTTACATCACTCACTTTCATCGAATTCCATGTTCAATCATCATTATTCTTTTCCTTTGCTAGGCAACGTTAGCAAAAGACAATATCGTTGCCAAACTATTTTTATTACCTTTAGAAAGAATTAATGCCAAACGATTTTTTTAATCAATTTTCTTTTCAGCCAAACGATATTTTAAAATTAATTTGCTTTATGACCAAACGATTTTTTAAATTAATTTGTTTTATGACCAAACGATTTTTTTTAATTAATTTCCTTTTCAGACAAACGATATTTTTAAATTAATTTGTTTTATGACCAAACGATTTTTTTAATTAATTTCCTTTTCAACCAAACGATATTTTTAAATTAATTTGTTTTATGACCAAACGATTTTTTTATCTAATTAATTTCTTTTCTTTAAATATCTTAATAATTCTACAAATATATATTTTTTAATCGTTATGAATATTACAGCACATAATGCATTTATGCTGATGTTGTTATTCTGCACAATGTTATTTATGCAGTGTATCACTTGCTCTTCCCTCTTTGTTTCCTTTCAAATGATGCAAATGACGTGTATCCTCAGTTTTTATCCTTTTTGTTCCAACATTTGATAGTTTTAGTGTCCTTTTATTTGATTTTTGCTTTGACTTATTCCGATTCTAATTAATGAGGACTACTTCTGATGATAAACTGCTCTCTGAGCTATTCCTGCAGTTTAAGATAATAAACCCATTGATTTAAATGGTCCAATTTATGTAACTGTTTGTGGTTCTAGGCAACCTTTGGACAACAAAAACAAAAACAAAACTAGCTCACCTTATTTTTAACCCTTTATTTACTAAATTAAATTACCATCAACTTTTCAATTTTATTTGATATCATTAGATAAATTTTGGTGCATAATAACCTCAGAAAAGTGGGTAAACCTTTTTTTAATTAATTAAAATAGCTTAATTAATTTAATTGATAATTTAAAAATTTCGGTTCCTTCCTTCAGATGCCATCTACTGCTTGCTATCGAAACTATATTGTTCGTGTTCTTGTGAATACCGTCAGGAAAAACGGTCAAATTACGAAGATGTGAGCGTAATTAGATTAGTACCGTCGATAAATAAAGGATTAAACTATTTTAATAAAATGATTACAGTAAATTGTAGCAAAAGAAATTTCCTTTCTGGGGATATAATGACATACTTTTCTACTTAATTTAAAAATGTACTTTTCGTCTTTTGCTAAACAAAATGAATGGATGATACCTAAATATGAACTCTTGTTCTCTAACTTCAACTACGTACCTCTTTCTCACAAAAATTACTTCATACCGCCCATTGAGATCATTGCGACATAATTTGTCTATTTTACGACCCAAATATTGAATAGAATTAAAGTTAAGAAATCTGTCAAATCTAGGCGCAGATACGGTAATTCTCCCCTATATGCGAAAAGTCGATATAAGAAAACACTCCTTCTTGTTTTAAAAATTTTTGTGCTAGAAAATCCTAATTATATATTGTTTAACAACGGATTCGGAAACCCTCCGAGCTTCTGCGCATGCGCCGGGCGGAGTCATTTTCATCAAAATAGGGGGAAAGTGCGGAATGGATGGGTGATGTTTACTTTTTTACTCAGCGTAATCTAACATAGAACTCCGAAAATGAGCTCATATGACTCATTGCCTGACAACGGTGTAAAATCGTCCAAAAGTGCTAGACTCGGCATCCGTTGCTGAAAAGCCCGTTGCCTCGAAAGATTCTGTGTGGAGGTTATGACAACAATCTGTCTGGATAACCATATGCTATGAAACAGAGTGCAGTTCTTAAATAATTCATCAAGTCCTTAAAATGAATCTGGAGTAAATATGTTTGAAAATGCATTGCAAACGTTTTAACGCAGACTTACATTTAGTGTTAACATTTTAAAGGTTTCTGCATTTCAGCAATGTTAATCGAGGAAACTTTTTACGTCTATTTAATCTGTTCCTTCCCTGAAAAAAGCTGGCTTAAAATTGCATTCCAAAATATGTTCCTTCCATTCTCTCTCTCTATCCTTTTTACTTTCTCGTATACGAAGAGAAAGTATTGTAATCGTCAAAAAATTCGAACTCGAGATTTTGACGAATCTCCACGTTTTAGACCTCCCTGAGTCCGAAAAACACAATTTGGGAATTATGTCTGTGTGTCTGTGAACACGATAACTCGAAAACTATTAGAGCTACGGGGATGAAATTTGGTATGCGGTCTTTAAACATAGTTTGTAAGTTTTTGTCAAATTTTGGACCAAATCCGTCAGCGAGAAGTCTGTCTGTCTGTATGTCCGCGGTCATGTGAACACTATAAAACTTGAATAGCTAGATGGATAAAATTTGGTACACAGTTTTATCGTCATGAATGTAGGTCCGTATAAAAGTTTGGGCTAAATCCGTCAACGGGCTGACTGTCTGTCGGTCTGTATAATCGTATACTTTTTTCCTTCTGAAACGAACTCCATGCGCATGCGTACTGTAGCAGTTTCTGGTAGCAATGCCTGTGCACGCGGTAGGATTGCTCAACTTTGTCCTTGAGACGGTAACAGTAGAAAATCGGTTCGCGTTTAATCGCACGCATCTCTGAATTTGATTCTTTACGTAAATATTTTAGAATCACTTTAATCTACAATGAAAAACCTTCTGATAGTCATTGGATTCTGGATTAGAGTAGGTTCGAATTTTTTTATCCACGCGGGGGAAGGGGAAACAGCACCTTTTTGGGAAAGCATACGAGAAAGTTTAGGGGAGACCACTCCCGCTGGTTTGTCTTTAGTTACATAAATGTAAAAAAGGACAAAGGAAAAATTTCGATTTTTAATTAAGGATTGCAATAAAGCACCGTTTATACGTCTTTCGAGGGACTGACGTTAAACGACGTATAAATGAAAAGACGTATCATCGTAATTCTTTGACTATTGTAAATTTAAAGCTACTAGTGCAAATTCATTTTAAAAAGTTAATTTTAAAGATTTTTAAGAAACTATTAGTATAATACTACATAGTATGGAAATCAATAATTAATTTTGGAATGAAACATTTATCATAAAAATGAGAAAAATCTTACTTTATTATATATCCTAAGTGCTAATGCAGGTAGGCGTTTAATTAAGAAAATCTTTAACCGCCATCTGAACTGCTAATTGTGTGTGAGTATTAACTACATCATAATGAATAGAATTCAATTCATTGAACGTTTTATCACTATTCCTTTAACTAAAGAAATAAGTTCGAAGTTTTCCAACGGAGTCCATTGCGTCTTGAAAAAAAGGTGGAATAATATCATCGTCACTTAAATTAACACCAAACAACTTCTCTTCTATTAACTCATCCATTGTAAATGATTTCGGGGTTATGATGTATTTATCACAGTTTACATACCAGAAAGAAGGAATCTTTCACATTTTAGAGCGAGAGAAACGACGTCTAACCGAAGATTTGCGTTGTTTGAACGAAGTACTATATCATTCCAATGAATACAAATAAATCGAGATTGTGATGAAACGACGTATAAGCGGGGACGACGGATAAATGAGAAACGTATAAAAGGTGTTTTACTTTATGAAGTTTCTTCCTTGTGACATTCAGTGTGGTTAAATTCCTTTTTCGTAATATTAAATCCCGGATAGTTTTCAGCGCCTTACGCCGTTAGTTTTGTTTTGAATTCCATATTTTTGACACATTTTTTCCTACTTTCCATCACACTAATAAATTGTGTTTATAAAATACTAGCTGTTGCCCGCGACTTCGCCAGCGTAGTTACATAGTATTTGGTGTAACTATCTTGTAGCTCGGAATAAAAATACTTACTCGTCTAATCGTTTTAATGTAAAAAAAATACTTCTACATATGAGGATGAATCCGAAAAAAGCTTACAAGCCGATCATACTTGCCGATCACTTTTCCGCATAATCACCAAATCTATTTAGGCATTTATCTGAACTCAGGACCAACTTGTTTAACCCAGCTTGGAAGAAATCACGTCCTGTCCATTGAGTCAGTTCTCGGCAGATGTTTTCACGTCACTGTGTGAAGACAATCTTGTTCCAGATAAGTGATTGAACCCCAGATTGGGTGCCGAATATGGGATGTATGGGTGTGCGGTGGCTCCAGACTTACTTCCCACTTGAACTTTTGCAGCAATTCTTAAATTTTGTGAGCAATATGGGAATTGCCATGCAGGAGGATGACACCATCACTCAACATGCCAGGGCGTTTGCGTCGGATGGCTTCACGATAGCCCAGTGACTATTTCCTTTTTCCGAAATGGAAGGAACACTTATCTGGAACAAGGTTCTCTTCAGAGAGTGATGTAAAAACAATTGCCGAGAACAGGCTAAATAGGCAGGGACGTGATTTTTACCAAGCTGGGTTAAACAAGTTCGTCCTGATTTCAGATGAATGCATAAATAGATTTGGTTATTTTACAGAAAAAAGTTTTCAAATGTAATAAAAAATTATTTATTAACATTAAACAGAAAATACAGAAGAGAATTAAGAGACATTCTTGCCGATCACTTTTCAACAAAATCTATTTAGGCATTTATTTATACGCAGAACCGACTTTTTAACCCGGCTTGGAAGAAATCACGTCTCTGCCCATTGAGTCAGTTCTCGGCAGATGTTTTCACGTCACTGTCTGAAGTGAATCTGGAGCAAGATTTTCTTCAGACACTGATGTGAAAACAGCCGCCGAGAACTGTCTCATTGGGCTGGGACGTGATTTCTGCCAAGCTAGGTTAAACAAGTTGGACCTGCGTTCAGATAAATGCCTAAATAGATTTGGTGATGATGTGGAAAAGGTATCGGCATGTATGCCTCTTAAGTCCCTTCTGTATTTTCTGTTCAATGTTAATAAATATTTTTTATTACCTTTATAAACTTTTTTCGGATACATCCTCGTAAAATATGATTAAAAATATGGAATCATTGCCTTTTAATTAGTAAAAAAACTAGGCATGGAATTTTGGTGTGGTACGAATGAAGTATCATACGGAGCCCCAGACCGCTACTGAGTAACTTAATCACAACAACAGCTATAATCATAATTGTAGATTCAGTTAACTTAGTAAATTAAATTTGAATATCCGACATTAAATGTCCGGCGAGGAGGATTTTGAGAAGCAGAATTTACGGAAAAAATAATAATAAAAACTGAAATTATTCCAGCTAATCAGTACATAGAATACAGACATAAATTAAATACAACATAATAAGAAAGTATTCGTAAAAGATGAACAGGAAAGAAAGAAGAAATTATTGCACGTTGTTAGAAATTGTGTTTGAAACCATTTTAAAAAATTAAAATTAAACATAATGTTGTATGGAATTGAAATTAGTGTCATTGAAAAGTTAATTCTTTTTTTGCCTTAAGATTATGTTAAAATGGTTTTCGTGCAATGATATGCTCCGAAATTATTGTGGAAGAACATTAAAATGTAGTGTAATTTTTAATTAATTAAAATTCTAATTAAAATTTTGCAAAATCCCACCTTCGTGAGTACCTACTACCCAAGAAGCAATCACCTACCAAATTTGAAGTTTCTAGTCCTAGTTGTTTGGGAGATCTCAAGTCAATGAGCGATTTTCTTTTCTATGTATATGTTACCGGCAAAGTTTGAAATCCGGCATTCTATAGAATATCTAAGTTTTTTATAGAATGCCAAAAACTGGCCTGCAATGTACGAAACGATTAATATTTCACACATTTCCTAGGCATTCTATAGAATGCCAAATGACAAACCGCAAAGTATGAAACACATCTCCGATTAGATTTTATAAGAAGTAAAATTATATGCAACTCAAAATAAAATTATTTCCTTCCTTGGTGCAACAAGTAGGTTCATATTTCATTTTGTTTTTTTTTTAATAAGAAAAGCATAAATTTTGTTTTGTACAACTTTAATTTTTTTACGTATTTTGAACAAAAGTTTTTTAATGGCACTCTTTCATTATTTTTTCAAACTAACATTTATATTTTTTAGGAATGAACGTCTTTAAATAATATCCTTATCGTGAGCTTTTTGCCATACTTTGACTCAATAGCATTTGTCATTCTTTAGAATGCCTGGGTATTATATACAATGCCTAGGGAAAGTATGTAATAAATCTCATATTTCATACTTTGCCTAAAAACGCTCGTCATTCTATAAAATGCCTAGGTATTCAATAGAATGCCAGCGTTTCCTACATTGCCGGTTACATATACTATATAGATGTGGGGTCTGGGTTCGGGGAAAATAATTTTTAAGAATATCACCCAAAACCAATCCACAAGGGAAAGAAAAATTATCTACCTGTGAACCTAGGGGAGAACACAAGGAGACAATTGAAGAGAACTCAGTATAAACTAATTAAATTTATCAAAAAACATATGAGTGAAAGATATTTACAGATATGAGGTATTTTCATATTTGACAATAGAGAGATTTAGGGCTTAGGAATTATTAGGATTGCTATTACTTAATAAAGTGAAAAGACAATTGTCACGCCAAAATCTAATTACTTACATTACGTTAAAAAAGTATTAGCCATCGCCCATCAACGCTGCTACTAGGGGAAAAACCCCGTAGCTCGTTAAGCCTCCCTCGTCCGCACGTCTATTCCATTGCAAATCTAACAGCCAAATCATACGGATTAAAACATTGCACTCCGTTTTAACGAAAACTCCCACGCATGCTACGTGGTTTGTGATGCAATAGCGCGTGATCTTATCTTTCGATATCTTTCTGTTGACTTTGCATTTATTCAAATAAGCTTGTTCAGCGAGTGAAAAAATATTATTAGGAAGGAATTAAACTTACGCCATTAAACTAAATGGGGAAAATACAATTCCCACATAGATGAATTTTTATTTTAATTATTCTTGCTTTTATTTTCAATATGTTTCACAATTCATTATTATAAACATCATAAAACCTTGAATGCAATTTTTTTTCAAGCAAGACTTTGCTTGGTGTGCCCTTGTAGTATGCTGTCAATCATTATTAATTCGAGGCCACATTTGTTTAATCATAATTGTTAGAAATATTAGCTTTTTCTTTAATTATTAAACCAAACATTTACATCATGAATCACCACTATCTCTAAAGTCATCAACGGCCTCAAATTATCAGAGACCACATCTGTTCAAACTGTTTTTGTAAACCATTGTTTCGCATTTTTATTTAGACACTAGTAGTAGGCGCACGGCGTTGCCCATGGAATCAGGACTTCGACAAAATGGGGAAAAAATTTCCTACAATGACACGAAAAAGTTTTGAAAACAAAATCAAAACAAAAGATGCACATTATTGATTTTCCCGCTTATTTTTCCTCTCGGCAATGACGCGAATGTAATAGGATTGTAGGAATGCATGCTGGGAATGAAAGCATATTACGTCACCCTTGCGAGGAAACAACAATGCATTCTGGGATCGAAAATTACCCCAAACAACACAGAACATTAAATAAAAAATTTCTAGATTAAATTTTAAAATTCCGGCTTCGAGGTGCATTGAGTGGCCATTATGTCTACCTGTGTGCCAAATTTCATGGCTGTAAGTGCGATAGATTCGTCTGGACATCGCACAGACGCAAACATTGCCTTTTATAAGTATAGATATTATGAAATCTTTTTTTCTACGTTCTGGCTCCAAGTTCGGGGGTATACTGTGGTGTTAAGCAGAAGGCGCCTCGGGTATATATTCAAAATTTAATTAAAATGAATCGATGGAATCAAGAATTTAGTTGATAATTAAGTTCTGGAAATATTAAAGTATTGTATTGCTATTGGAATCACTGAAATGTAAAATG
>BGPR01018621.1:15923-30565 GCA_013235015.1 Araneus ventricosus | reverse complement strand
CAAACCGCTTTTAACCTGTTTTATGCTTTTACACCTAATTACCCTAATTCACTTATTTCTTATACACCTAACCTTATTTTTTCACCTCCGGAAGGAGAAAAAAATTAAAATGTTTAGTTCTGAACCATGAATAATTACATAGATATTGTTTAAATGATAAAAAAACCGCAACTTAAACTAATTTTTTTCTTCTGTTTCTAAGTTCTATAAGTTCCAGTTACGCCAGCGAAATTGGAAATGACTGCTATTAATTTTTAAACTTAAACTGATGATTAATTTCAAAACATTTCATATACCAGTTCACAGAGTCACTAGTCCACTCAGTATTTATATATATTGCAATATTAGGAAACAGGAAAATTATAACGAATAAAAACGATTTAGCGACCCAACTTCACAGAAAACTGAAAATGAATTATAATATTCCACACCGTCTTTGTTTGCTATGCATATCGCTTACAAGTATTTTCGTAAGTATCGTATATATTCGGGAAGATAGAAAAGTTTTCTTAGCAGCGAAATTATTGGGAAAAAGGATTGGATAGATCTGTGCAAATTTAATATTTTTACAAAAGTGCCTCTTGAATGGAATTAATTTTTATGAAAAATAACACTATAAATAACATTTATACTTTTGATTTTAAAAATCTGTACATCAGCATTCTACACGAAAATTTATTACAGTTCTGTACATCTTTGTACGGAATCTACCTTAAGAGCGAATTTATTCGGCAAAAGTATTTAATAGATCTGTGCAAATTTAGCATTTTGGAAAATTACTTCCTTAATGGAATTAATTTTTATAAACAAGTTGGTATAAACAAAAACATGGGTACGAAATTTTCTACTGCTTTAGCTAATGTTTTTCTACATTTATTTGAGAACAAAATAATTAAAGATAATTTATAATTTATGGTTTAGATACATTGAGTATTTACCTTTTTTCAACATTTATGATCATAATATTGTTACAAATTCTTATTCAAAAGGACTTAAATTAAATAAAACCATTGAAAATCATTTGAGTTGCAATTATTTGGATATAGAAATGTGAATTTCTGATGATGAAGTCTTAGTTGGTATTTACGACTAAAGAGAAGAAATTAGATTCAGTTTAAATTTTTGGAGTATTTTTCAATCCAATATTAACACTAAAGTTTTTAAAACATAAATTTTGCTCATTTTTTTAGAATTCCAGGTACCCGAATAGGTTCGGAGAAAAATTTTTGAAAAAAGCATGCACAAAAATGATTTACAGAACTAAATAACAAAAATTGGCTTGAATATTCACAATTAGAAATAAAAATTCATATATCATCAGTGGTTTTGGAAAATTATTTTTTTCAAGAATTTTAATAAAAATTTCGATGTTAAGGAAAGAAGCATGATTGAAAAATATGGAACATATTTCATTTTAATTTCGCATGCGTACTTCTCAAACTACCTAGAATGTAATAGACCGCAAGATAAAATTTATTTTAATAAATAAATATTTTATGAACATTCAAAGTTGGCGTCATTGATTTTTTGCCAAAATTATCAAAACTGAAAGTGACTGTAAAACATGACTAAATAAAGCTATCATAAAATCTGCGGTGTGCTAAACACAAGATTTTTGACAGATGTGTACTAAATTTCAATGAATTTTAATGAATTGTTTTGGAGATGTCACGTTTTTCGCGAACCAATTTTAGTGAAATGTAGATGGATAATAAGAGTTCTGGCCCACCGGGAGGCGGGAGGACCACTCCCTCCCCCTCCCGACTTTCCCCGCACCCGACTTCCAGCCGTGTTAAGATGAGGAATTTTCTTGGACTTGAACCCCTCACCACCACCAACCCCTTCTTAGATTAGATAAGGAATTAAAATAATGAATTAATTATTTTTTCGGACTTTGAAAATTTTTCAAGGTTTTTTTTCCTCCTCGGTACAGAATATCACGAATTTGAGTTTAAGTTTTCATTTGTTGTCAATTGTTTGTCAGTTTAAAAGGTAGATGACTCTGAAAGCACATATACAAGCTGGGCCGGTTTAAGTCCTAAACGGGCCTATAGGCAATACAAGTTTCAATTTCTTTCTTACTCAGATTGAAAACCAAATATTTTTCATTGTTTTTCATACAAGCAAATATTAAGACTGACTGAAATTAAAAAGAAGTATATTTAATTTGCCGATCACCTTCAGGAGAGTAGTTTGAATATCTCAGAAATAAAAAAACCTCAAATTTAAAGTAACTTTTTTAATGAGTGGTGGAAAAATTGCAAAACTTTTTTCACACGGTCTAAATAATCTAATATAAAATTTCTAGGGATATTTTGGAGCCCGGAAAACGGTAAAACAAACTGGATCACACTGATCTTCTCGCTAAATTAAAAACATAAGAAAAAGACCCTGATTTCAATTTCAATAAATTCCAGTATACGGCTCTTGTAAATTAAATGAAAATACTAAATTAAATTACCTTGAAAATAATGCATAAAAATATCATAAGGCATTGGAAGCCTCCAAAGATATTGGGTCCCTAAGCAGTTACCTACTTTACTTATTCGATAATCCGGGCCTGTTTGCAAAAGCGATTTGTGTGGAAACGGCAAAAGACTTGACAGGAAAATGTTGTTGACTAAAAATATCGTGAAATATCATTTTAAAAAATATCGTGAATCGGAATTCATACTATCTACTTTTAACAACTGCAAAGAAAATAGTTGAGTAGTTAGTTGAAGGCGACACCTGAATTTAAGAATTAAAAAACTGGATGGGAAAAAAGCAATTTTTCTTTGAAGCAAACGATCAGTCTATTTCACCTGTCTATTATCTATTTTCTAGTCATAATGAATAGTGCCATTTTTTCTTTTCAGAAAAGATCAAAATTTATCATGAGCCAAAAGTGTCATTTGGATTTTTATCTAATTAGGATAATATTCACAAACTGTCTGAAGACGATCTTCTTAAATGTTGCAAAGACTTAAATGCAACTTTGTAATGCGATATTGGTTTATTGAATGAAAACGAAATTTGTCATCGAGTTTCAGGGACTCAGCAATACAATATTTATTTAAAAATTATTTATTTAAATTGTATCCAAATTTTGTGACTGTTCGGAAAAATACATTAACATTACCAATTACAAATGTTTCTGCAGAAATATCTTCCTCATGATTAAAAATAATAAAAAAAATTACTCGAGTTCTAGAATTTGTTAAGAACGATTCAACTTTTTAGCCATGATATCTGTGAAATCCGAATGAGCTATAAAATTAAATTGTGATTATATTGTCAACGAATTTGCTATAATGAATGTAAGAAAATGAAAAAAATGGCATATTATTTGTTACCTTATTCTAGCAAGTCGCAGTCCAAATTGTATTTTATGAGTTCATGAAGCAATTTCTTTATTTGAATTGTGAACAGTTCAAAATGTGATTGAAATGTTAACTTTTTAAAAATATTTTAGTTATGTGTCATTTTCATGTATTCCTTAATATACCAATTTGTGCAATGTAATAAATAACAAAATGCAATAAATTATTTATTCTGAATAAGAAATTATATCTGGGTTTCTAGTTCTATCTCTAAAAAATAGGTCTAGAAACCCAGTCAAAACTTGTTACATTTTTTTCTACATGGTCTTTTCTTTGCAAAATTGGCAAAATAAAAAAATAATAGAAATTTGTTACTTATTTCAAATTATTCATTCGATTTCAGGGATAAACACCTTATCAAGGTGTTATGTGGGATGTTTGCTAAAATTGCTAAGATAATCAATTTAGAGCTTCATTCAGGGGCATCTCTTCACAAGCATTTTTTTTGTTTATGAAAAGAAAAGCTTATAAGCATTTCTACGCCATAATAAGAATCTGAAAAAGATTTTCTTCCGCAAGTTTCCGAAAAGCTGCATTTAAACTGCCCTACCTTGCCATTCGTTTTAACGATAAGGAATTCAATTGTTGCCGCAAACGTACCACCTGCGAATAAGTCTATTGTAAAGCTTATCACCACGAATCTGTCACTGTCAACCAAGTCATCAAGGGAGGGGAAAGCAGAGGCGAGAAAACACGTCTATGCCGCTTACGACTGCAAAATTCAAACCAGCAAAAAGTCGGTTGTTCCCATCTTCAAGGCGGCCAAAAGAGAAGAAATAACACGTTTCTGCGGAAGTCGGAGTAGATTTGCTTAACGTAGAAAACCGTTTGCGGCGCTCAGAGGGTTAAAACACATTTCTTAGAATGATAAAAACGATCATAGAATATTCTATCAAAAACATAGAAGAAAAATAAAAATCTCTTTGGTTTGAATAAATTAACCCTCTGACTCCTAGCGGCCCTCAAAATCTTACTACCTTTGTATACGGAGGTTTTGTTGACATATGGATTCGTGAAATGGACTCGTCCGCCTTCTCCCTTTTTCTCCTCACAGTTGGTGGTCGAAAGATCACTGGAGCGTGACCCTCGGGTCCAGACTGGGGTCGCTAGTTGAATGATACAGTCCTCGATGGAGAATATAATGGGATTTTTTCAATTGTTACCACGATAGTAGGGGTTTATAATATTTTTGTTTTTAATGTAATTTTGCTCAATATATTCAAACAATTTATTTAATTATAAAATAATGTGGAGCACCGTAGTCAGGAAATAAAATTTGTCATGGCTATTTATATTCCTTTTACTAGCTATTTGATAAACTTTTGGATTGCAATTCTTCACAATTCTTTTTCACAAAAATGGTATCCCTTTTAAGAGGGATAAATTAACCTGTTGCATCCTAAACTGGTAACCTTCAGAAACGACTAAGAATAAAAAGGGAATATTTAGAACATCCCCTTCTGAATTCAGTTGTGTCCTGTTCAATCCACGCTGAACAAGAGAAAATAGGCTCCTTTACAAAGCAAGGCTCCCAATTCTATAGCAAAATCTCTGACACATGTTCCAGTAATTTTACCACTCCTTACTAGATAAATGATTCTGAAATAGACTGTAAATTCCAGATGTAGCGTTTTCTTTCCTTGGTCATTTTTAACGCTAATTATAGTGACATTCGGTGATTGATTTGACGGTACATTTTGTAATGACACTGCATCAGGCTAACAGACTTCTTTCCACCTAGAGAGACATATGTTTCTGTATGAAAAACACACGCTTCTTTCTTAGACTAGGGGAGAAATATAAACAATTTTAAGGGAATTTATTTTTGAGGAAAGCGCAAATGTTTGTAAGAAATAAAATAGAATTGCGAACGTCTATATTTCCTTTGTACGAAAAAAGATAAACTCGAAAATTGAGAGTACTGTAAGTGATTTATATATAAGAGTATAATATAGATGGAATTTACTAAATGGATTTAACTAAAAAAACTGATACACCTTTCATTATATCTCACGATAGTTGATTCGAGATTAAAGTCCTTGCGTTTAATTGAATTTCAACTAGTATTTTTAATACCTAATTTATAAGAAAAGAATTTTTCATTAAATAAAAAGAATATAAAATAAAGTAACTTATCTACAATATAAGCGGCAAACTCAGAAAGTAGTAAATCTACTGTGTTATATTCGGTGGGTTTTACCATATTTTAAAATAGTTTGAGGTAAAATATTTTAGTCGAAGCTATTTTTATTTTTTTTCTAAATGTTTATTTGGCCGGTAAAAATTCAGTCAAGTTTTTGATTTTTTTTCATGAATTTTAATTTTTGAGATAAAATTTAATGAATTGACTAAACAATGTTTCCGACAATTTCCAATTTTCCAAATCCTAAATCAGTTTGGAAAGCTTTTAGAGTGAATGTGTTTTAATTATTGGTCCCTCAAATGCCACGTAGAAAAACATCAATCCTTACCTTTTTCCAAAAAATGAAGTTAAATCACTGATATATGATTTTATAATATGGCTCCTTATCGCTAAGAAATAAAAATTCAGTGTCTTTATTTAACACGTTATTGACCAAACCATTTACAGCATTGTTTTAAGAAAAAACAAATTTAATAAAAAAAAATTTAATGTACACTTTTCTTTAGTTGTATATAAAGGAAAAAGCATTCTATTTTAATTTCTCCTTACTGATTGATCTTTTTTAATTTATTATTATTGCAATCTTGAAATAATTTTTAACACAAATTTGCAATTATGAAACACCTCTTGTAAGGAATTGAAATTTATTTCAGTTAATCGATTAATTAATAATTAAGTTATAAAAATATAAAAAACTGTTGTATTGCCATCGAGAAGAAAAATTACAAGAAATTTTAAAAATCAAGTACATCACTTATAAAATTTAGTACAGCTGGCGAGTGTTTTGTTTTTGTTTGTTTATATTTAAAATCTTGAATCCTTCAATCAAGCCCAGTGAATCAAAAAATTACATATTCATGAGTAAATCATTTTAATTATATTTTCTGGAGTAAAAGTTAACCCGTTTTAAAGGAACCATTGTTAATCTATTAACGAACAAAATGATATTTGTCTTCATTACAAGAAATTTGAAAAAAAATTTACTATACTAAATGAATTTCTAAGAAATTTAAATTTTTAAACTGTATTCTTAGCTTTAATATTTTTTCATTCAAATAAACACAGATTTAGTAAAAAATATAACAGGTTAAAATTATTTCAAAATATTATTATGAAAGTTCCGCGTGTAAATATTTCTGAAAACATTTGAAGCTTCCCGCAGGTGAAATCAATTCATCACTGTCAGCCATTAATAGCAGACGTTTCCCCTCCCCGAGGAAACCCCTGTGGGAACTTCGCTTTACTACCCAAACCCCTAGTTTGACCCTTGCCCGCCCGAAAATCCGCCTGGCTCGTATAGAACCTACCAAGCCGGCTGGGGCGGGTGTCGTAGTGAGAGTGTTAATGAAACTCATGTTTTACATTCTAATTCCTTTTCACATTGATCAAATAAATAAATTTAATCTCAACAATTTTAACCACCAAAGAACTTTTTTCTGCATGCGTGAAGACTGTGTGTGTGATTTACTTCGAATAACGATAAAAGAGTTGCTACGTTTGTGTGTTTGCTTCTCTTTGCGACAGATTATCTTTTGAGAATATTCCACATAGATAATTCTAATCATTGCTTACTCTGTGGCAATCCTACATGAATCTTACAGTTTCAAATTCACTCTACTTTTGAAAATATATTTCTTCCAATGATGAAAACGATAAAAGAATATTCTATCAATGACATAGAAAAATAAAAATCTCTTAGGTTTAATTAAGTTTTTCTTTCATGATTGAAATTCACTTTGAACACATTTCTTCCAATGACAGAAACGAATGATTTTTTCCTTGGATAACGAAATTTGTTGAACTTAAAATTTCATTTTTCTATCAGTTTCAGGAAATAACAAAAAGGGAAATTATTTTAAAGTTGGCTGCCTTTGATGATTAAAAATTGTTCCAAGTTAAAGAATAGACTTCATTTTAACGTTTCAGGGTTTAATTATTTTCTCAAGCTTAAATGTATTTTATTTTAACAAAAACAAATGTCTCGATTGAATATATTTCTCACTTCAAGAAAAGTTTACTTATCCTTCTTTTCAAAACTGAAAAATTTCACAGCGTTTTTCTGTTTTTACACATTCAATTTTTTCCTCGGCTCTTGAACAAAATTTCTTGAATTGCTCTTTCAATCCTATTTTATTTCACCAACTGATTTTTCATTTTCATTATATATATATATATATATATATATATATATATATATATATATATTGATTGCTTGATTCTCCTGGATTCGAACTTCAAAAAAAATCTTCATCACTAGATGCTATGCTTCATGATTATAACAATCTAGCTATGAAGACCTACGCAGTTAGTATTAAATTTGTTTGATCATATTTCCTTTAAGATTAAAAGATCGTGTTAAATCTTACATTCGCGACTAATTTGGACATAGATGATCCATGTCATGCTTATTTCTAGAATATTTAACTATAACTATCGTCTTGCATTGATAATTCTAATCATGCATTCTTTTTCAACTATCATACATAGAAAAATGTCTTTATCTTAAATTTCAGTCTATTAATTGATATGTTTATCTTTATGTGTCACTTGATATTTTCTAAGAACTTCGAGAATATTCTTATGCCGATTAAATGCATGAGTTTTTTTCTGTCTCCCTCTCATCCAATCACATTCGCAAATGATTAAGTTCTCACATAAGTTCAACCAATAATGTTGCTGAACCCTTTTATCAATTTTTAGAGTTTCCTTATAAATTTCCAACTTTCCTTCATGAATTCCCTCTACTTTGATTTTTGCTATTATACTGTGTTTCCCGACTTTCTCTTCACCATGAAACGTGCATCATCTGAATCCGCTTCTTCAGCGACTCCTGCGAAGAAACCCTCAACATTTAACAACACTGGTGGCTTTACTGCAGACTCTATTCCTCAACACCATTATCACCCCGGTGTGAACAACTTTGCTGTGGTCAGTGATTTCGGGAATGTATTAAATGTAAACATTCGAAAGTTCAAAACGAATGAAAACGGCAGAATCTCCCCAACTAAAAACGGTGTTAGTTTTTCACCTTACGTGTGGGAATCACTTGTTACCGAAATGGACAATTCATCTTTACCATCAGAGACTGGAAAAGTGGTAGTCATCCGCGACACATTGTTTCTAACCAGTTCATGGATCGAATATGTTACCTGTGTCTCGCTTCAGTGATATGTCACGAAACAAGAGTTTTCGAGACAGTTTCTCCCATCTGTGTGCCTACTCACCGAAACTGAATGGAACCAACTTCAGTGCATTAGGAAAAAGATCAGCGAAAGCTGTAAGTCACTGATGTTTAATATTTTTCTGAAAAAGAAAATTCTTTTGGAAGTGTCTTCACGGTCTCCACGCACCAATTTACAAATGGAGCTAAGTGATGTTGAAATAGTGCTATTGATGTCCCTAACAGAACTTTTAGCGGACAATATAAAGAGCCGAATCGAGGAAATGAGGGTTTGCAATGGTTGCATTGAGATTCAGGCGAATCAGCTTGGTCACGAATGCGTAAGCATGAACTTTGAATCCAGACATAGTCTTTTCGGAGACTTGGTCATCCTATCGATGGACATTGAAATTGTTGCGAGAAATTTTATTGAAAGAAATGCACAAATGTTAAATTATATAAATGAAACCTTTTTTAAATAACCTTAATATGGATTTACTTGTGAAAAATGCCTTTGATATGTATATAGCTTCTGACATCATGCCTCATAGAATGTTTTAAATAAAAGGTATTTTATTTTATTTGTGTTTATATTAATATGTTTTTGCATGCTTGCTATTTTCAAAATGTGTTAACCCTTAAAAGGATTATAATTCTATTTAATATACTGTTTATTTATATTTTAATTTAACTTAACTACTCGAATTTATAGAGAAGCAATCATATTAAAAATTTCTAAAGTTTGAATAAGTTTCTCCAACATAATGAAATTTGCTGAAACTAAACTTGAAATTTCGATTTTCTATCAGTTTCAGGAGTAACAAAACGTGTTATTATTATTATTTTAAAGTTGGCTGCCTTTAAAGAAAAATTGTTTCAAGCTTAAAAGTGTTGACTTTATTTCAACAAACAAATGCCTTGATTGAATAATTTCTCACTCATGCTGTAATTCACTTAGCATAAAAATAGATTCTTTTGAATACATATATATAAATTTCTTTATATTAATAAAATTCAATAAGCTTCTTTCACTCATATCTAAGTTTTCTTTGTTTCAATCTGAAAAAATTTTTTCTTTTTTCTTGTCTTTAAGGACGATTATAGAGAAAAGAAGTTGCCCTGAATTTTCAAAGGTTACTTCTTTTTCAGAACTATTTTAAAGTTGATGACTTAAAGTGAAAAATTGCTAGAGTAACAGACTTAATTTTAAAGCTTGAATTATTGTCTCAGGATTAAAAAGCATTTGTTAAAAGTGTTGACATTATTTTAACATTAGCACTTTAATTTTTTTATTTCAACTTGTGATTGTAATCACCTAATAAATTTTCAACGTTTAATTTATCAACATGTTGTCTATCAATTAATAGTTTTATTATAAAGTAATTGTTTAAAAGTTTTATTATCACTATTAACATCTGCTTAAAGAATTTCAATATCTGATTTAAAGAGAAGTCAGAACTTCCACTTTTTAAAACTATTAAAATTTTATTTCAACTTGTGATAGAAATAACTGAAACTTTTAATCATTCTAATACTAATTACAATAATAAAATAAAAATAACAATTTAACATGCAGAAAAATATATATTTACTCTGATGATGATGATAATAATACATAATTAGTCTCGACGTAAACGTTTACATAGTGGAATTGAATAGTCACGTTCCATCTCATCCAAGCTTTGCTGTAATGAACACCAAACTCAGCGAAAGGTAAGACATATACGAGGTTCTTTCACACAAGGCTGAGGGGGTATAGCATGAGTCCATTCTTTTTTATCGTGCATTTGCAAGAGGGATCCTGCTTCCAACGATTGCCGCACTGATTTACATCACTTTTTGGAGAAGATCATGTCACGGCAGGCTAAAACGCTGAGTGCTGCGATGTCCACGGACTGGTCTAAGGAAGGTTCGTCGTCTTAATGCGCACCGATCTTTGCTTGACCACTTTCATAGAAATTGAGTAGTACAAAATTATACTGAAATTCAGTTTTCTTCTCCACGTCAGATTTTATTTTCGACAAAGTTCTGTTCCTGGGTAGTGGTAGTTCGCAGTGACCAGAATATTCATACTCAATGTCCATGTCGCCGGAACTCCAGGAATTCCTTAGGGGTCGATAGGATTTACCCCAGACTTTGATGATTCGTTTTTTGAAGGGTCACTTTGAAAGTTTGAGATGACCTAGAGATGGTCTGATTTACTCTTTCATTTAATGATTTTTCGGGTCATAAACGGTTAAAATGTTTGGAGCCTTGCTTTAGCATGATCCTTGACAAAATCTTATTCACATCCATTTTGAGTTGGTTTTTTCACTTAATTCTATTTATCAAATATATACCAAATGGTCTTACTGTCCTGCCGAAGCATACGGAAAATCCGGTGGCCGGTCGAGAGAAAACTGTTCTAGCACAGAAACCGAGGGGGGGGGGGCAAACAATGCCACTTCTCAAGTGAGCGACCCGGCGCCAAACTATCCACATGCACTCCAAACACAAGGCCCAGACGCCAAAGGAAGGGCAGCCAGTAACCCACGATCAATTAAAAAGAACAAAACAATGCACAAAAGAAGAAACGCGTTCTAAAGAAAATATAAATAAGATATCCCTGTGTTAGAACAAGAAAAGGTACGAGAAACAACATCAAATAAAGTTTCAACAGAGTTCTAATGTACCAAGGAAAAGCTAACCCAGAACCAATAATTTTAGTCCAAAAAGTCTTAATGAACATCGCCGAAGTATCCGACGATGTTCGGGATATGGTTGGAACTAACTCCTATTATATATTTTGAAGAACCAACTGAATTAATTTGTTGTAATGATGTCATTAATGTACATACATATTAGCTGGATAAAATAAAATACAAATTATTGATACAAAATACTAATACAAAATACAATACTATGAATTACAAATTCAATACGGTCAACAAAATGAAAGAACAGGCAAAACATTTTTCAAGAAACTGAAGACAACTCGTCGCAATTCCAAGACATTAAAAATCAATGGCGAACTAGAATTCAATCTCTAACACCAAGGTCCTCTCTACCACTCAAGATTATAAAGTGATCAAAAAAGTCGTCACCGATGTCTCAGGCGATGTTCGTGTGTCAGCCAGAACTAACTCCTATTTTAATTATTAATGGAGGAACTAAGATAATCAATTACCATAATGTACATCCATATTACTTGGTGAAATAAGATTCAAAATACTAATACAAAGTGCACAATACCAATACAAATACAATACTTTCAAATACAAATTCATTACAGACAACAAGATTAAAGAACAAGTAAAACATTTACTACACTTGATTTTCAAGAAAAAAAGAACTGAAGACAATTTATCGCAGTTCCATAACAATATAAATCAATGACAAGCAAGATTTCCATCTCTAACACCAAAGACATCTCTACCACTTAAGATCTTAAAGTGATCAAAAAGAATCGTCACCGATATCTCAGGCGATGTTCGTGTATCAGCCAGAACTAAATCCTATTTTAATAATTTATGAAAAAACCAAGATAATTAATTATCATAGTGTTAAAAATGCAGTCTATTCTTAATTAGAACATATACAATATAAATCTTGAGCATCTGACCTTAAATACCGATTCCATACAAACTTAAGTTTAAATAATTAAAATGTAAAACTGTTGCACTGCATAGTCTAAAGAAGAACAAAGACGACTCTTCCTTGATCTGTGGCCCCAAAGAGACCATGACGTTCAAGGTTTCCATCTCTAATTCCTCCATTTCCATCATCTCTCATAGTTAACACTTTGTTGACCGGTGACGAGATAACTCGTCTTTTCATGCCCGAACGTTGTTGACCGGTGACGAGATAACTCGTCTTTTCATGCCCGAACGTTGTTGACCGGTGACGAGATAACTCGTTTTTGCACTTTGATATTTTTTTCTAAGTTCATGAAATGCAAATATTTTTTCAAAAACTTGCAATGCAAAATTTTGTCATGTTGGCTTTTCAAAATCAAAATTACTTTTCTAATTTCTGTTTCCATTGCATTGTAAAAATTTAAAAAATTTGAACCATGTCGGAAGAACTTTTTAGCGAGTTATATGCGGATGTTTTGTCGGATTGTCCGAGTGATTTCGAGTTCAGTGATTCTGATAGTGATGATTCAGACATTAGACCATCAAAACGACAAAGAAGAATTCTTTCCGATAGTGAAGCAGATAGTGATGAAGAGTGGAATGATATTGATATTGTTCCTTCTTTGGAAGATTATTCGAGAAATTCGAGAGTACCGAACTTCGAATGTGATCCACCAAGCATCGTTGATGTAATCGATTCGTTTTTTGATGATGAATTTTTTAATTTAGTTGTTTCTCAAACAAATCTATATCACACCCAAATGAAAGATTTGCATAAAAATTCAGCCAAAACTTTACAGTGGAAGGAAGTAACAACGAACGATATGAAAAAGTTTCTTGGATTGTTGGTATTGAAGGGTTATTGTTTTGTGCAAATAAAATGTTTTGAAAATCACTTCGAATTTTATTCAATTACATTTTTTGCCCCGGTGACATGAGATATTTTCTATATCAAATAGCGGGTGACAGCATACATTTTTGTGCGAAATGGTCGGTCAACAAATTAAATTTTTGTATGAAATTGCCGGTCAACAAAGTGTTAATATAACACTCGATAAATATGTTAAAAATAATGTCTATAATCTTTCAAATCCATTCCATATTTCCAACAATATTTAAATGACGATTAAAATTGGATCGATTGGAATAATTTAATAACACTGAGCTGCAAAAAAAAAAATTTTTTTTTCGAACCCCGACACCATTCCTGCAAATTCTTATGTAAAATGACCCACTGAATCCGAATATGACCCCCATTTTGCCCCATCACCCACCGCTTCCTCGGGACGCCCCCCCCCATTTTTATCACTGTCCGGTAATTTTATGGCAATGAATTTAATTTGGAGGGGGAAAACAACTATTTCAACCGTTAAATATCCTCCGAGGGGCTACAGAGGTGAAAAGTTCTAAAATAAGGACATTTGTAGCAAGGAGCGGGGGATTTGGGAGGGATTTGTCCCCTTAAATTTTAAAAAAATCAATAAAAATTACCGGTTTTTCTGGTTTATTTTTGCAATTTTTTCACTTATTTTCTACATATTCCAGTTTCCAGCCACCCCTTTTCCTCACCCAAACACCCCACATAATAAAAATATATTGCAACAATTTTGGCTGAAAACGGGTAAGGGGGGGGGAGGTCCCGAAGCCCTCACAAGAAAGTTTGGAAGATTCACTGTACAACGTTGCCGCTCTTTATTTTTATCACTGTTATGTAATTTTATGGCCATGAATTTGATTTGGAGGGGGAAAGGATTATTTTAACACAAAAAATTTAAAAATAAAAATATAATATATAATAAATAATAATAATAATAGATAATATAATATAAAATATAATAAATGTAATTTATAATATAGTACGTTGAATCTTTAAAAAGTTGTCTAATCTGGGGGCCCACGAAAATTCCTTCCTTGATTTTAGACTCACTAAGACGAGGAAATTTAGTTTTCAAAAAGTTAAATCCATCACCTGTCTTATCCATTGCTTTCACAAACTGTTTGCTTAATCCGAGTTTGATGTGCAAAAGCGACAACGTTGTACAGTGAAACTTCCAAACTTTATTTTTATACATTAATTTTATTTATTATGTATTATATTTTTATTTTTAAATTTAAGTGTTAAAATAATCCTTTCCCCTCTCCAAATCAAATTCATAGCCGTAAAATTACATAACAGTGATAAAAATAAAGAGCGGCAACGTTGTACAGTGAATCTTCCAAACTTTCTTGTGAGGGCTTCGCGACCTCTCCCCTTTACCTGTTTTTAGCCAAAATTGTTGCTATATATTTTTATTATATGCGGTGTTTGAGTGAGGAACAGGGGGGGGGGCTGGAAGCTGGAATATGTAGAAAATAAGTGAAAA